>JAJPUD010001039.1:169053-193577 GCA_023553655.1 Myrmecobius fasciatus | reverse complement strand
AGGAAGGAAGGGAAAGAGGAAGGAAGGGAGAGAAAAAGGAAGGGAGGAGGAAAGGAAAAAGGGAGGGAAGGAAGGAGGAAAGGAAAGAGGGAAAGAATATACAGGTGGAAAAGCCACCCAAGGGCATTCCTTTCACTGCTGATGAATTCTAACCCTCTCTGTTAAATGAAGTGGAAATGAATTAAAAGGATATGTAGCATGGGCAAGACAAAATAAAATATCTTTTAAGATCCTTCTATGCTCTAAAGCCTTTAATCTTGTGTCAGACAAATTAAATTCAGCTTTTGAAAAATATATCCTGTTTTGCCCCCTTCCTGGAAGGGTTAAATAAAAACTGTGGAATTTCTGCCATCTATTTACTTCTGCACTCATATTATGCCTGTCAGAAAGAGATTGAGAATGGCCTCTCTCAGAGAGGGTCAAGGGGACCTGAGCCAGTCTCAGGAAATCAGAGAGCTGAAATAACCACTAGGGGGCCCTAAAAGCATCTACAAGGAAGGAGACAGGACCATCCTCTCCCCAACTTTCCTTTTTCCCCATTTCTTTTTCCTGTCTTCAAGCCTGAAAGAGGAATTTGAAATAAGTACTTGGAAAAGACTACAGGGTGCATTTTAGAGGCAGAGTGCTGTTATGTGCATTTGTGTTTGCGGGGTGTGTGTGTATTTAAAGTTTTTGGATGGGGGAGTGGATGAGGAGTGAGAATAGGGAGCAAGAATTAGGGATGTGATTATCTATGTCTGTATACATTTATGTATGTTTGCATGTATGATGTAGGTATATCTGTTGTGTGTATGTGCTTATTATGTGTGTGCTTGTGTGAGTATACACACAGCTGAGAAGTGCTGCAAGGCACATGTATGTATATACATACATGTACTTGTATGTTTATCTCCCTATCTGTATGTATGCATATTGACCCCTTACTTCCATCTCACCTCAAATAGCTGTTGTATTTTTCTATCTCTAACCATCATGACATAGGTAGGGGTAGTATGCAGAAAATACTGAATTTAGAACAAGAAACTAAGAAATTACACTTATTTGTGATATGACTGTGATTTACTAACTCAACCTCTTGGTGCCTCATTTCTTCAGCTCTAAAATGATGATGATAGCATATGTAGTACCTATTTCATAGAGTTTTTGTGAGTTTTTGTAGTAGTAATGATAATAAGAATTTCAGAATCTGAGAGCTGGAAGACACCTCAGAGACCAGCATGCTAAAGCCAAGTGTTAATAATTTATTCAGGAAGCTAAGTGGAAAGCATTGGCAATTTTTGTTTGTTTATTTTTAAATAGAGGGATAATGTGGTCATAGATATAATCTTAAAGTAATACTGATTCTTTTGAGTTTCCTATTAGTAGCTATTTTGAGAGGTAGCATGGCTTAGTATCTGCCACTGGAAGCAGGAAAATATGGGTTCTAGTACAATCTGTAATCTTTACTGGCTGCATGAATCTTTTCATCTCTATGTCCTCCATCATCCCCTATAGCAATAGCTCCAGGCCTCTCCTGAGTCTCCTTTCTCTGTAGATGATTTATTATTTATTTAATCATCTATTGATGATTTCATTAACTCCAAATGACTCAAATATCATATCAAAGTAGAAGTCTCCAAGATCTATTTATCTAGTCCATCTTCCTCTCCTGAAAATCATCCCCTCATGCCCAACCCTCATGACCATGCTTATTAGACTTCATCATCTAATGATCAACTGATCATTCCATAGGCATATCAAATTCAGCATGTTCCAAACATTAGTATTTATACTTTCGCCTAAACCATCCCTGTCTTCCTAACTTGTCTATTTCTGTTCAAGGGACTTGGGTTTGTAAACTCAAAGTCATTTTCAACTCTTCCTTCTTCATCACTGATATTCATCCAGGTGCCAAATTTTGTTAATTATCTCTACAAAAGATCTTCTTTATTTGTCCCTTTCTATCTACTCAGATCACCACAACCTTACATCAGGACCTTGCTGCCTTTCAACTGGATTATTACAACTTCATAATTAATCTCATCTCTAATTTCTCCCTTCTCTAATCTATCATTCACATGGCTGCCCAATCGATATTTCTGGAGCAAGGGAGTAACATAATAAAAATTAAAAAAAAAATAAAAACAATCTATGCTTTAGCAATATCTACTAAGCAACTTTAATGTTTCCATCTTTCCACCAGGACAAAAAAAATTCTTTTGTTTTTTACTTAAAGCCCTCCTCTATCGGATTCTAGCCTAACTTTCTAGGCTTATTATATACTATTGTAAGTGATTCTAATTTGCTTTTCACCAAACAACCCATTCTTCCTATTCTCTGTGAGCTTTTGTCCTAGACCTTTTTCCCAAAGCATGGGATATGATCTCTCCTCATCTCTGCTCATAGAATTTTTAGCTTCCTTCAAGACTTAACTCAAATGCCAAACTATGAATGGATCACTTGTGTTTGCTAAGCAGATAAGTGAAATGAAAAAAATAAATTAAACAGTTTAAACAGTTTTTTTAAACAAATTGTAAATTGCACATGTAAAAGGTTTGGTTTATGCACAAATACTTAATAATTTTCTTGTTCATGTTGTTTTGAAATGCCCTGAAAAGTCTCAAAGTAATCTATGTGGGGTGAAACTGTAAAAAATAATAAGACTATAAAACAGGGAAAAAAAACAAACTAGAACAGAGATCTATCTTGTCTCTTCCTCCCCTCAAAGTTGTAGTGTCTTTTGTCCAGAAATCACTTTATATATCATTTATATGTATACACTCTCTCCCTCTTGCTCTCCTTCCCCTCCTCCCCATCCCTCTCCTCTCCCTTTTTCCCCTCTCCCCCATCCTTGCTTCCTTTCTCTCTGTCTCTCTGTCTCTGTCCCATCCACCCCCCACCCCAAATAAAATGTTTGTCATAGAGGCCAGAGGGTATTTCCTCAAAACCTACAACAATACCTGGAATATGATAGCTACTTATTTGATAAGTGAATAAATGAGTATTACAGACAAGTTATTTTCCATATACTAATGAAAATCACAGGTAAGGACTAAAATTCTTCTTTTGAAAACTTTCTTTATGTCTCCTAAGCAATGGAACCCAAAATTTTTGTAGGCGTTATTATTGTTTTTTTAGCAAGATGGTTTTTGAAAATGTCTGATTGATAACATTTGTTAATCTTTCCATGTTTTGACAGTAAAAAGAGTAAGGAAGCCCTAGGGAACATAATGGATACAGAACTGACCCTGAATTCAGAAGGATCTGAGTTCAAGTATGGCCTTAGATATTTGTTAGCCAAGTGACCTTGGACAAGTCATTTAACCACAGTCATCACCAAAAAAAAAAAAAAACCAACAACAATTTAAAAAAATCCTCAGAGAAGAAGAGCTACATGTTAGAATCAGAATGTTAGAATGTTAGAATGTTAGAATGTAGAATGTTAGAATCAGCAGAAAACTTAAATATCATTCAATCCAACAACCTCTTTTAGAAAGCAAGTAACAAAGTCCTTGGAAATAGGACTCAACTAAAGCCACACAACTGATCCATTCATATAGTCATTCATTTATTCAATATACATTCATAAAGTGCCTACTATGGATCAGGTATCATGCTAAGCACTGAGGATACAAAGAGGAAAATGAAAAAGGAATTTACAATTTGTTGTACACAGTACTGTCCCCTTTAACATTAACATGTCTTTGATTTTATGGTTATACAAAACAATGTAGCATATCAGGTAGAATTATCCTGAAGCCAGTAAGACCTGAGTTTAAATTCTGCCATTGACACATACTAATTTGCAACCTAAGTAAGTTGTTTACCTTCTTAGTTTCTGCCAGCAACTTTCTAATTTCTTTTTTTCCCTTGAGGCAAGTGGGGTTAAGTGACTTGCCCAGGATCACACAGCTAGGAATTTTTTTTTAATAAAGCTTTTTATTTGCAAAATATATGCATGGGTAATTTTTCAACATTGACCCTTGCAAAACTTTCTGTTCCAAATTTTTCCTTCCTTCCCCCCCCTTCCCCTAGTCCAATATATGTTAACCATGTTAAATATATATATATATGACAAATGAAAATATATGTATACATACTTACACAATTATTTTGCTGCACAAGAAAAATCGTATTAAAGAAAAAAAAAATCTGAGAAGGAAAACAAATGCAAGCAAACATCAACCAGAAAGAGTGAAAATGCTCAGATCCCACAGGCCTCTCTCTGGGTGTATATGGCTTTTTTCATCATTGAACAATTGCAACTGGTTTGAAACATCTCATTGTTGAAGAGAGCCATGTCTATCAGAATTGCTAGAGGCAGTTTGCTTACTGGGTAGTATCTTATCCCAATGAAATCATGAATCTAAGACCTATCCCTGTGTCTTACATCTGCTGTATATAGTATGCTCTTGTTAGAGCTGTTTTTTCAAACAGGAACTGTTTCACTTTGTCATCAGATGCCCACTGCTTAGCCCAGGGCCTAGTTCATCATAGTATCTTAGAAAATGTTCTTTGACTATAATTAGCAGCAGAATGAGGTGGGCCTTCTCTACTAGGTGTGAATCAAGTAGTGGAAATAGGCAAAAGAGCATGTAAGATAGCACCATTGTGCTAGCTAATGGCCAAAAGAGAGAGTTAAGAAACTCTTTGCTATTGGATTAATTATAAGGTATTGAAAAAAATCATCAAACGAGTGTTAATGGATGTATGGTGCAAATGTCATTTAGCAAAAGCACAAAAGTAGTAGAGAATAGAGATATTAGTCTAGTAATGGGAACAAAGTCCTGGTTTCCTCACTGAATGGAAAATATTTTATATTAAAGTCATGTGCATTCTCCAGACAAGACTCCAACATTCTAAAATTAACTTCTGAAAGACTACTAAACATACACCTCAGAGCCAGGATGCTAATGAGAACAAATCTAGTTTCAGATGAGGAATTCCATCACCGACAAAAGAGAGTTATTGCCTCACCACTGTAAATATCCAATAAGGTAAAACCTTCCCAGGCATCCAACTCACAGAATAACCTGTGACAATGTGAGCAATTCATGAGCCAAATAGCCACCAGAAACAGTATATCACAAGAAAACTGGAAGAGAGTAAAATCCAGTAGGGATGCTATTAAGTCTTCTTTTAATGCTCTGCCCCAAATAAAGCTGACAAATTACATATAAGACATTTGAGATGATAGGGTTTATCAATAAGGAAACTGAGGCCCAATGAGAAGGAAATTTTGATATATACTCTGAAGTCCAATAAAACTACGCTTCCAATAATGCAGTTTCCTTTAGTAGAATGTAAGTGTCTTGAGGGCAGGAGTGATTTCATTTTTTACTTTATATCACAACACATAGCATGTCACCTTGCACACAATAGGTACCTAATAAATATTTGTCAATTCATTGACTCATTCCAGGTCATACACTTGAAGTATGGGAAGCTTGCAATCTAGGTATACCATTCTCTAATTTTTTTTTCTTATAAATTTTACCACCTTTCTAGCATCTTGTACCCGTGTCATTGATTATCTGAGCCCACAGTAGTATTATATATATCTATATATCTATATGTATATATAGATATATAGATATATATAATTTGCATTAGATTTCAGACTTGTTACATTCAGCTCATTGCTCTAACCTATAGATATCATTTTAGATCCCAAAGCTTCTGTTCCAATGTATTAGCTATCTCACCTACTTTTATCCTTTGCAAATCTTTTAAGTTTGGCATCTAGGCTTCAATCAATCATGTAATTAACAAGCATTTACTAAGCACTTATTATATACCAGGTACTCTAATGGGGATCTAAAGACAAAAGAGAAAGCCAGAAAAAGCTCCTAATTCAACAAACACCATTAAGCACTCTTTGTGTACTAGGAAATTAGATATTTGTACATTATAAAATTTAAAAAAAAAGCAAAACTCCAGTCCTTCCGTAGCACAGTCTATCCAGTGATTAAAATTTTGGAGAAAAATAAAAGTATCAAAAGAGACACCCATGACACATCTAGGAACAAAACTCAGCTGAAAAAGTATTTGTTAAGCACTTTTTTTTTAATAGGCAAGGCATCTTGTTTGGTATTGATGTGATCTATTCATCAACATCTTTTGGGTCAAGTAATTCAACCAGTTCTGGATCTATATAATCAGTTCATCCTCAATTATAGCTTCTATTGTATTCACAAGGAAATTGCTAGAGAGTTTGTCAAATTCTCTGATGAAATATAAACATGCAGTGTAGTAGCATAAACCCTCTTTTTAAGTCACAGGTGCTGGGAGTAGGTTCTGAAAATTGTTGACTTTTCCCTTCAGTTCTTCATTTTTTTAGTCTTTGAGAGTTAGCATGGGGTAATTTGCATAACCGAACCCAGCTGACCCAAAATGAAAACAGAAAGAGGAAAGACAACTAGAAAGAGAATAAGAATATCTGCTTTGAAAAACTCCAAAAGATTCAGTGGGAAATGCTGATGTGAGATGATAACATCAGCCAAAAGAAGCCATCATTCCTGCTGGGAGCAAAGGTATGGAGCAGTTGGAAATGAACTATCAGGAGCAGAGATGATGGCACAGTCAGCCATCAAAGGGATTAAAGTGACTTGAAAGAATAACTCCTTGCATAGGACTGGCATGGAAGACCAAGTTCCACAAAACCCACCCAAGATAGTGGTACAAATAATAGGAAGTTTATAGGCCTTTGAGTAGGAGGCTATTTGGATGGAAGGATTAATTGGATGAGGAATTACTTGACACATTATCGACTTCAAGGTGCCTCATGACTATCCCTTATAATTTAAATAAAATGGTTTTGGACTTGAGACCTTGTAAACTTAAGTGCTTATAAGAAGAGATGGTGGATTATCCTGGACAAGTGCTCAATTCTGAAGTTTCCACATTCTTCTTGGGCAAGGGCAATGAGACAGAGAAGTGAGAAGTTCCCAACATATGTCTGGGTATAGTTTGATTTCAGAAGGAAGTTTCTTACATAAAAGTGACACTAACTCTATTCCATTCCCTTGATCTAATAGCCTATTAATCCTGTTAAAAGAAAGAAAAAAGAAGAAAGGAAGGAAGCAAGGAAGGAAAGAAAAAAGGAAGGAAGGAAGGAAAGAAGGGAGGAAAAAAGAGGATTTCATCTAGTCTAGTTGGCATATTTTTAACAAACCCATACTGATCACTGTTTCTTCTTTAAGAATCTGAGTGTCTGTCCCTTAATAATATTCTAGTATTTTTGCATGGATCCAAGTCAATCACACTGCTCTATATATAAGGAATTTGTTTTCTTGAAAATCTTTATTTTTTCTTAATGTCAACATCTATCCATCTCCAGTCCTATAGCACTTCCACCATTTTCCATGACCTTCCAAAAGTCATCAATCCACAATTATAGCCACAAGTTCTTTCACTCCCATGAAATATATAATTTATCCTGCCTGATTTTCTTGCCTCACTAATCTTGAGCTACTAATGCCTCAATTATTTCTATTTTATCCTCCCAAGACTGAACATCAATTATAAATAATTTCCATTATTAATAAAATTTTAAGTTCAGAATATTTCCATGAATTCCTTCCATCTTAAAATAATGAACTTATATAGCCAAAGAAGAACTAGAGTACATTTTGGAATGCAAAATGGATAATTTTGATTATATTAAGCTAAAAAGATTTTTGTATAAACAAAACCAATGCAGACAAGATTAGAAGGGAAGAAATAAACTGGGAAAAAATTTATATCTAAGGGTTCTGATAAAGGCCTCATTTCTAAAATACATAGAAATTGACTCAAGTTTATAAAAATTCAAGTCATTCTCCAATTGTTAAATGGCCAAAGGATATGAAAAGACAATTTTCAGATAAAGAAATTAAAACCATTTAGAGTCATTTGAAAAAATGTTCTAAGTCATTCTTGATCAGAGAAATGCAAATTAAGACAACTCTGAGTTACCACTACACACTTCTCAGATTGGCTAAAATGCCAGGAAAAGATAATTATGAATGTTGGAGGGGATGTGGGAAAACTGGGACACTAATACATTGTTAGTGGAATTGTGATCTGATCCAACCGTTCTAGAGAACAATTTGGAACTCTGCCCAAGAGGCTATTAAATGGTGCATATCCTTTGATCCAGCAGTGTCTCTACTGGGTTTGTATCCCAAAGAGATCACAAAAAAAGGGAAAAGGACTCACATGTGCAAAAATGGTTGTAGCACCCCTTTATGTCATGGCAAGGAACTGGAAGCTGAGTGGACTGCCCATCAGTTGGAGAACAGCTGAATAAGTCATGGTATGTGAATGTTATAGAATATTATTGTTCTGTAAGAAATGATTGACAGAATGATTTCAGAGAGGCCTGGAGAGACTTACATGAACTGATGCTAAGTGAAGTGAGTAGAACCAGGAGAACATTGTACACAGCATCAGAAAGATTATACAATAATCAATTCTAATAGACATAGCTCTTTTCATCTGTGAGATGATTTAGGCCAGTTCCAATGTTCTTGTGATAAAGAGAGCCATCTGCAACCAGAGAGAGGACTGTGGGCACTGAGTATGGATCACAACATAGTACTTTTACTTTTTTATTTGTTTGCTTGAATTTTGTTTTCTTATTTTTTTCTTTTCTATTTGATTTTTCTTGTGCAGCATGATAATTGTGGAAATATGTATAGAAGTATCACACATGTTTGAAATATATTGAATTACTTGTCATCAAGGGGAGGAGGTGGGGGAAAGGAAGGAAAAATTTTAGAACACAAGGTTTTGCAAGGGTGAATGTTGACAATTATTTATGCATATATTTTGAAAATAAAAAAAGCTTTAATAAAAAAAATGAACACATGGCATACATTTCCATGCAAAAAAATAAAAAACAAAAAATTGAAATTATCTTAAATTTTGTAGCACTTTTTCCCTCCTTGTTGTGTTCCTGACTCGATGGATTTTAAAAATCATGCTTTTACTAGTGTCTCATTTTGCACTTTTCTCAGTGCCAGAATCGTCTTTACCTTGTTTCAGCCTACCAACTTTTCTACCTGTACAGGGTGGACTATTTCTCTGCAAGGCCAATAGCCCTTCTCCATCCCATTGGTGAGTTCCTCGTGGAGCCTCCATTTTGTGTAATGACTCAGAATAGCTTGTCTGGACTTCAAAACCATGAACCCACAACAGCTATCTTCATCTCCTCTCTATTCCCATCAATTTTTACCTTCCTCTTCTATGTTTTCTTCCCCTATAAGAATGTAAGTTTCTTTCCTCCTATTTGTATTAGTATTTCTAGTACTTAACCCAATGTCTGGCAAATTGTTGAGTCCTGTTCAACTCCTTGGGACATCATGTGGGGTTTCCTTAGTAAACATACAGGAGTGATTTGCCATTTCCTTCTTCAGTAGATTAAGACAAATAGGCATTAACTGACTTGCCTCACACAGCTGAGGGTCTAAAGCTGGGTTTAAAATCAGGTCTTCCTGACTCCAAGCCCATCATTCTATTGACTGAGCCACCTAGTTGTCCCTACCTGGCACATAATAAGTGCTTAAAAATACTTATTTTCTTCTTCCTTTCTTTCTTCCCTTCCTCTTTTCTTCTTCCTTTTTTTTTCTTTCCTTTCTTAATTCTTTCTGCAGGAATTTATCATCCACTTCCTCAGGTTTTTTTAAAAATCATACTTTTACCATAATATCACTGTTTTTTCTCTTTTCTTTGAGCCACATACCAATGTTTTCCATTAGACTTCTCACCTCTTGTTCCTGAGGATTCACAGTGGAATGCATCTTCCTGATATGCAATGCTAATCCATCATTCCTCTTATCTAATCTACTCCTTTGAATAAATTATTGCTACATTGCAGTCTTGTATCTCCCTGTGTCAACAAGTCTTGGTGGTTCCTTTGAGTTTTAATTCTTTGTTTTAAGATATCTTTCATTTTGTTGCAAAAGTTATTTGTCTGGAAACATCTAGCTATTTTGTGACAGAGATAGAATTAAATACATCTCCTGACCTAATGGGAGTTGTTCTTTGATCTAAATAGAAATGCCTTCTTAACTATAGGCTATATAGAAGCTAAAATAATCACCTTTAAGGGATACTCCCTGAAGTAGGAAGTGATTATAGATGATTTCTGAAATGATTTACAACTTCAAAAGTTGGTGACTGAAGAGTTATGACTATGGAAATGTGGGAACAGGCTTTTGGGGTAAATTCCATTGAACAAAGACTTGTAAGCATATATTTATCTGGAGTCTGGCAAATTTAGTCAAAAGGACTTTAAATTAAAAAGAAAACAAAGCATAGAAATGGATTGACATGTCTAACAATTTAAAAAATTTATATGTAGTTACAATGTAGGAAAATCAGTAGTAAAAATGTTCAAAAATTCAGAGGAGATGAAATCCAGCATAGGAGATAACAATAAGAACCATGGCCTCAAGGGAACCAGGAACAATTGGAGAGTTGTTGGGAATAGATTCATGATGATTTTGAGGCAAATGGGGGAAAAAAGAGAACTGGAAAAGGGTATAGATCACTGGTGGGCTGCATAATCAAGAATGTTTTAGGGAGATTCCCCAGCATGAGGCAGTGTCCTTTCTGACATCTGAAATAATTGGCATTGTTCTGGGAGTAAGGCACAATAGAGAAAAAAGAAATTCCATGGCTCTACAAGGCTGTGTCAGAAACTGCCTAGAGAGAAGAGACTAGAATAAATAGCTTCAAAGTTTTGATTGCAAGAGGAATATAGAGAATAGAGAGAGGCTAGATAATTACATATATATCATAAATCAGAGTATAAGGGTCTAGAGAAGATGGATAATGAAGATAGTGAAAGAATTCTTTTTTTTTTTTTTGAAAAGAGATGCAAAAATGAAATAAAAAAAACCTAATGAACAGGATTACTTGAAGGGGAAGGAAGGAATGGGAAATCTACTTGACTGAAAAGAGAAGAGGGGGAAAGATGGAAGAATTCTATAACCAGATAAAAGCAGGAGAAGAAAAGGAACTAATAAGCAACACCCAAAGATAATGGGATAACAAACTAGAGTAGGATATTAGAAATGAGGGAGAAAGACTCAATGGGAATACAATCACCTTTAAAAAAATTAAAGTAAAGTAACTGAAAAAATAGTTCTAAATTTACAGTAGAAGACAAAAAAAAATTATAGTTTGGAAAAAAATATAGAGACCTAATTCTCATAATTTCAAATATGAAAGGATTAAAAAATACAATGACATGAAAAGAGATTAAGACTAACCTTATACTCTATTGCTTTTAGGAAACACAATAAATGACAACAATAAAGACATACACGGAGTAATACTGAGGGAATGGGAAACTATGATGTGTAAAGTGAATCCAAAAAAGGAGTTGCAATCTTTCTATCTGACAAAATAGAAACCACTCAAAGTATAAATAGATATAAACAAGGAAACTACATTATGCTGACAAGAGTCATGTGCAACAAATCAATATGCATAATAAATCTATACGCTTCAAACGCCCTACCAGCCAAATTCATGAAGGAGACATTATCTGAACTACAAGAGGGCAAAGATAGTAACACGATACTGACAGGAGATTCCAAAGTCCTTCTGTTTTGGAAAATTTTAACAAAGATATACAAAAGGCAAAATGTGAAACTGAATACATTGTGGGAGAAACTAGGGATAAAATACTTTTAGAATCTTTCTAAATATGACTGCAAGTGAATACTTATATTTCTCAGTACAATTTTTTTTTAATTTGCCAGGTACAAGGGCATAGAGACATTACAAATAAATTAAAAAGGCAAAAATAGTTAATACATGCCTTAGAAACCATAATGAAATAAATATAGTAATTGGTTTAAGGACCACAAACAAAAGTTGCAAATCCAAATAGAGACTTAATAATGCAATTCTTAATAATTAGTGGGCCAAAGGACAAAGCATAGAAAGAATTTTAACTCTGTAAGAGAAAATGATAATGATGAAAGAACATACCAGAATTTCTAGAATGGTTACAGCAGTACTAAGGGGAAAAAATTCATGTCCCTACTAACACAAATTAACAAGATAGAAAAATAGAGGATTAATGAAGTGAATATAACTTTAAAAATCAGAAAGGCAACAAATAGACAAGCCTAAATTAACACCCACCTCAAAAGGAAATATTAAAGTAGTGGACAAACAGATAAATTACAAACAAAAAAACCTCCATGGAAATGATAAATAACATTAAAAATTGGTTCTTCAAAAAGACAAACAAAACTGATAAACCCTTAGTAATCTAATTTAAGGGAAGAGAACAGAAAATCAAATCAAACCAATAAAATATCAAATGATCAAGGATGAATTACAACAAAACAAGAAGAAATAAAAAGAAAAATCAGAACATAATGTGCAGTTATATAAGCAAAACTGAAAATAAAAAGAAATAGAATATCTTCAGAAATATAAAATACCTAAACTTTCAGAAGATCAAAATGCAATTTTAAATAACCCAATGTCAGAAAAGGGAACATCTATCTGTAAAGAAAATACCAAAAGAAAGGGACAACTTTTGATACTGATGGACTCATAAAAGAATTCCATCACACTTTTGATGAACAATTAGTCCCCACAGTTCACAGGTTATTCTGGAAAAATGAGGAAGTACTCCAGCAGAAATCTTTTATGAGATAAACATAGTTCTGATCCCTGAACCAGAGAAAGAAAAAACATAGGAAAAAAAATTGTAGGCCTCCATAATTAATTGTTAATTAATTAAACAAAATCATGTTCAAGAGACTACAGAGCTGAAAAATCATTCAGTATAACAAAGTGGGATTCATACCAGAAATACAGAGACGGTCCAACATTAGCAAAACAATCAACAAAACAACCATCCAAGTAAACATATCCAAACTGCATGACCATCCCAATAGACAGAAAGGAAGTTTTGATAACATACAACACTCTTATGCTAGAAACCCAAAAAAATATAGATGTAGAAAGAACATTTTTAATATAATAAAAGTCTTTGCATCTATAATAAAGCAAACATCAAGACAATCCTGAAGGACTTATGATGAAAAATACTATCCAACTCCAGAAAAAGAACTGATGAAGTCTTATTGTAAAGTGAAGCATCTTTTTCAAAACTTTATTATTCTTGGGTTTTTTTTTTGTCTTTCTTTTGCAACATGTCTAACATGGAAAAGTTTTGCATGACTGCACTGTGCAACCTGTATCTAACTGCTTGCCCTCTCAAACAGAGAAGAGGGGAGGGAAGGAAAAAACTCATATTTAAAAAAAAAAATGAATGTTAGATAATTTTGTTTACATGCAATTGAGAAAGAATTAAAAATAAAGGTTAAAAAAGAAAAAAAACAGCATTTCTGTGTAATAAAACGAAATACATGAAGTAATAATAGAATGGGAAATGACATTCCAAATAACATGAGATGCATAAAATATCTGGTTATTGACCCCCAAAGCACACAAAAGACTTGGGTAAATTCAATTATAAAGGTCAGTGCAAGCTTAAAATATGAAAAGGCATTTTTAACCATTCATCTTGTCTAACATCATCATTTGATAAACCAGGAATTTGAGCATATAAAGGTTATATGATTTTTTTTCAAGGTCTCTCAGAAAATGAGTAGTAGGCTTAACACCAAGGTAATTCTGAAGGACTTATGAAAAATGCTTTCCAAATTCAGGCAAAGAAGTGATGGAGTCTGAATGTCAAATGTAGCATACTTATTTTATTTTCTTTAATATTTTTGGCTTGTTTTTCTTGCAATATGGCTAATAAAAATGTCTTGCAGAACTGCACATTTGCAAACTATGTCAAATTGTTTACCTTCTCTAAAAGGGGAAAGAGGTAGAGGAAAAAAATTTGAATTCAAAATTTTGTGGAGGAAGGAGAGTGACAAATTCCTTAAAAATAACAACTTTCCCTAAGTGGAATGGATATCTTGAAGGGTTACATGTTCTCTTTCAATGAAGATCACCCAGCAGAGGTTGGGTGATCATTTTATTGTTGTTGTTGTTGTTATACTCAAGGTTTCTTTCACATATAGGTTGGAGCACATGACCAATAAGAACTCTTTTTCAACTCAAGATCTATAATTCTGTGATTTTTGTAAATAGTAAGATTTTTGTAAATAGTAAGAGCAAAAAGTTAGTGTTTTGTCATAGAAATCAGGGAAGGAGAGATAATCAAGAAGATGCTTATAATAATTTCAAAAGCTATAGAGATATTAATGAGGATGAGAACTTAAAATAGATCATTGGATGGAATGACCAGATCATGAGTATGTCTGGGGAGTATAGTTACAGGATCAAAGTCATATAGATATTCATTGGTAAGTTGGCCATAGTGGAGAATTTTGGGGCTATGATAAGTTTTGAAGATCATTGAGTAAGATGTAAAAAGTATTGGAAATTATATAAAAAAAGAAAATGGCCACATTGATGAAATCATAGATCTTTGAAAGAATAAAATCACATTGAGTTAGGACTGAGATTCACTATGTTTGAAACTGTTCCTCATCTTTCATCCCATACCCATTTCTTTTCCTTCTCACATATAGATACATACATACATATGTGTCAGAGAGAGAGTATACAGAATTTTTTTTTTCTTTTAGAAGTCTAGCAATGAAAGAAAAGAGATAGGGTTACACATCACACTTCCTAGCTGTGTAACCCTGGGCAAGTCACTTAACCCCAATTGCCTCTGCAAAAAAAGAAAAGGAAAGGAAAAAAAAGAGATAGGGTTAAAAAGAGAAGGAATAGCAGCATTAAGTGAAATTGTTTGCAAGAGGATATTTAGGAATGTGGTCAAAGGTGAAGGAGGCTTTTGGAGAGGGAACACAGGATTTATCCTTCAAAACAAAAAGGGAGAGCTCTTTCAAGGGGGCAGGAAAGAAGGGATCCTAGATGAGATGGATATTATGGAAAAATAAATTGTAATGAAAATGAAGAAACAAGTACAAGCACATTTCTAATATTTTAGAAAACCTTGATGAAATAGAAAATGAGGTTAAAATTCCAGAAGAAATTACGAAATAGATAAAAATGGGGGCTTGAAAGGATTAGAGGAGAGTTAAAAATTGCCAACATCTCCATATTCAAATTCAAAAGTTACAGGATTTACAACTGGAAGGGGCATTATTAGAGACTATCTTGACTAATATTCTTAATTTGTAGATAAGAAAAATATGCTGAGAAAGGAGTTGACACAAAGTAGATTCTCTGTATCCAAGGCCAGAATTCTTTCCACTAAACAATATTGCCTCATGGAACTAACAAAGAACATTGTAATGTAAGGAAGGTCCATCTGATATTAGAGAGCTTTATTTTAAAACAGGGCAGTTAGCTTCACGGTATTCTCAAATCTTCCCAAGCAATATTCTATTGTGTTTATTCTACTTGGGAAGTTGTCTAATTAAAGATGATCTATATGCTTTCTTGATAATCTTGACTTTTGAAAGGGCCTCCCTAAATACTGGTGACCTAACACTGGCAGAATAGCCTACTTTATCCATCTGTATAAGTTCAGCTCCTCCAAACTTTCCCTAGGACCAATTCATGTCCTAGAAAAAGAGAGGAATAGTCTTGTAGAACCACAGACCAAGGAACTAGAGGTTCTTTTGATGTTCAACCCTCTTATATTATAGATGAAGAAATCAAGTCATATGACTTGTTCATGATCACACAGTGTCTAAAGTGAGATCTTCCCTAATTTCAGATCTAGCACTTTATCTATTACAACATGATTTCCTAATATACTTCATATTAGGAAATATGGATTATATGGCATATAAGGAGTTATGTCAATAGGTCTCTTAAGCAGCATTGAGCCAGCTTTGCTGCTTATTCTGTTTTAGATGGAGACTTTTAACCAGAGGTAGAATTCAAATAACAGGGGCCAATTAAAATATTTGTCTACAGATGAGCATTAACTAAATGAGGGAGCTTGAGAAATAGAAGTGCCATGCCTTCATTAAAAGCAGATCATGTCCTTGATTAGATTTTGCTGAACTGTCTTCTCCCCACACAACAAATCTTTTCTTAAAAAAATATTTACTATGAGGGATGGATCTCTGAGACCAGAAAGGGGAGGGGAAATGTTGTATTGAAAATTTTATGTGACTTAAAAAACAAAGGATATTAATAAAATAATTTAAAGATAAAGGCAAGGGGCAGATATATTAACTTAATTTCCTTTATATGTTCTTGTGGGATTTTTTTTTGGCCAGGCACTAGATCAGATAAATGTTATAAACAAAGTTTATCTAGATTTTAGCAAAGGGGGAAATGTTGCACATTCTCCATTGGGACAAAATAGAAAGATGTGGAGAGGAAGGTGTCTAGTGATGCCCCAGGAATCTGTGCTTTGGTTCTTTTCAACATAATTATCAATGAAAGTATCAAAGTATCAAAAGAAGAGAAAGCATAATTTTTAATTGGTAGATGTGAAATTACATAGAATAATTAATAGTTGGATGATAAAGTCAAGAGAGAAAAAATATTTCAATTGCCTCAGAACCAAAGTCAATAGAAAAAAGCTCCTGTATACAAGGAGACTTAGAGGAGACATGTTAGCCATCTTCAAGTATTAGAAGTGCTGTCATGGGAGAAGGACTAGAATTAATCAATCACAACCCAAACAGGGGAAAGGAGAGACAAAGGGAGGGGGAGAGAAGGAAAAAAAAGATGGAAAGGGGGAAAAGGCCAAGGCAAGCTGGAAATTGAAGAAAGGCAGACTTCTTCTAAATTAAAAAAAACAATTTTCTAATAATTAGAACTGAATGAAAGTAGAATGATTTATCTTGGGAGATATTTGACATTTTTAAAGGGAAAGCTAAATAAACATACATCAGCAATATTATTGAAGTAATTTTAAGATAGATACAATAGATTATATGGCCACTTGTGTCCCCACTGTGAGTATAGAAATGATTTGACAGGGCTCGAGAAGGTATAATGGATAAAACTTAGTGATTGTTTGACTGGCATTGTGGGAAAAGGGGAAAGAGGCTAGGACTCCCCAACCAATCACTCTGTCATTATATGCTGCATTTACTTATTTGTGAACTTATTCTATCATCTTAGTTGAGCATGTTTCTTCAGGACAAGGACTTTGTCATTTTGTTTTTGTATCCCTTATCTAGCCTGGGCCTAGATCATGGGATGCATTTAATAATGCTTGTTTATTGATTTATTGTCTGAGTATAATGTAAAGTCTTTGAGATTATGTATTGTCTCACTTTTTTTCTTTGCATCCCCATGCCTAGGCTAATGCTTAACATAAACTAAGCATTTAATAAATGGATGTTGAATGGTTAAGAGAATTGCAAGATTTGGAGCTTATCCATGTTTCTCAACCTTGACTGGACAGTAGAATCAAAATGATCATGTCTTAGGAAAGGAAATTGACAAATTGAGATGCATTCAGAGAAGAGTAATTAAGGTGTGAGAGATCAGAGGTCATGAAATGCAAGTATCTGGGCATATTTAGCATAAATAAGAGAAGACTTTAGGAGAATATCATATCTATCTCCTGGTTCTTGGATGTTTGTCATTTAGAAGGAGTATTAGACTTGTTCTGCTTGGAATTAGAGAACAGTGGGGAGAAATTAGAGCATTATATATCATCATGCAGGGAAAGTAAGATATTAATAAATAAATGCTCATTGAATGAATTAATGAAGGACTTAGAGTTATCCAGGAGTGGAATAAATGGCAATGCTGAGTGTTCTACATTAGCTGGTAAGCAAATCTCCATTATCTCTTCCATTGCTGAGGAAAAGCGGTCCATGACACATTTTACTAAAAATAGTCTCTGAGTTGCCTTCTTAAAGAATCTAGGCAATGGTTCTGGCCTGGTTTCCCAAGGAAAGTAGGGAGTTTCTCATCAAGGGAGACCTTCAAGCAAATGCCAGATGACCCCTCTCTGTGGACATGGTAGAGAATATTCTTCTATAAATATTCATGGTAGACTAGATGATCTCTGCAACTTGAAGATACAGTGGATAGAGCACCAGGCGGGGAATCAGGAAGACTCCTCTTCATGAATTCAAATCTAGACTCAGACACTTACTGGCTGTGTGATCTTGCAAGTTACTTCTTTGTCTGCCTCGGTTGCCTCATCTGTAAAATGAGCTGGAGAAGGAAATAGAAAATTCTAATTTTTTGCCAAGAAAACCCCAAATGGGGTCACAGAATGGTGGACACAACTGCAGCAAATGATCAACAAGGGGATCTCCAAAGTTCCTTTCAACTCAGAGATTCTATAATACTTTGATTCTTTGATTTTAGTCTCTTGATTATTACAGAAGGGAAGTAGATGTTTAATTTACATATTACAGCAGCAGTTTATACAATTCATTCAATAAGCATTAATTAAAGGCCAACTAAGCATGTTACCATGATACACAATGATGACACCATGGTAAAAATCCAACACGTTCTCAAGGAGCTTATATTCTTTTGAGGGATAGGATGGGGTTTTAAATTACATTTTCATCGTTTCTTTGTTAGAAATTTCTAACTCTTGACTGGGCAGTTAAGGCCACAACTAATTCTACAAGGCCATTATTGATTGTTCTCATTTTTCCAAATTACAGTGTAGATAAACTAGTCTTTTGATTGTTTCATGCACCCAGCACCTCACCCCTTCACTCTTTGGGTTTCAGCCCTGGATATCCCACAAATTTGGAATGCCTTTTCACATTTGTTTCTTACAATCTCTAGGTTTCTTCAAGACTCAGGATGGATGCTGCCTTTTACAAAAAAGATTTCCCATTGTTTCTTCTGACTGCTAACTGACTTCAAACTAGAATTACATATAAATACACTATTTATATGCAAATTATAAATGCTGAAAGATGCTCAGACTACTTCCTCCTCACCCCATTAGAAAATAAGCTCATTGAAAGCAGGGAAGGCTGCATCTTTCTTTCATATCCTTGGTGATACAAAGTGTCTGGTGCACAGTAAAGTGCTCAATAAATTATTGATTTATCCTCCTCACAAAAGAGTTTTAAAATTACAAAAAAAAATTATCACTATTTTAGATATTCAAGGACAAGTCTCATTATCATTGAAACAGAAATGCTCTCAAATTGAGGAATAGTGACAATTTAAAAAAAAGCTTGAGTCTTTAGAGCTTTTTTATCTTCTGCTTTTTTCTTTTCTCTTTTGTTCTCTTCTGTTCTCTTCTCTTTGTTCACATAAAGTATTATACCCTTACCTGAGGTTCTGCCCAAAGGAATATACATTTTGATCAATGAAACTTCCCAAGATATCTTGGAGTTTAGGGGCTAGATTTCTTTCTTAAGGGCCATGTCTTAAACCCAACTCACTCTGGTTCTCATCCATTGACCAATAATAATTCCCAAGCCCAAGCCTTACTTAGTCATTGTTTGATCCTAGTTGTCTCAGAATGAATGCAAATAGCGATTGTTTCTCTTTTGGCCAGAAACTCTTAGGATCTTCTCCTCCCATGCTAATTTTTTTAAACTACTTTTTTAAAAAAGGCCATCCTTTTCCTCATTTCTTTCTTACTTAACCTCAATCACTGAATGGTCATTGCCTCAGTCAAATCGAATCCTATTAAAGACCTCAACTTAAAAAGGCCAAGGTGAACCACTGTGTCCAGGGCTGTCTCCAGCTATCCTAATCTATTCCTTGCCACTGATGGCTTTGCAGAACCCATCCTCAATTAAATCCAGTTCACTTGTATGTGATGGCATCACTTTTCTGATGTCTGGGTCTTTTTTTCCAGAACAAAGGACAAACGATAGTTTTTATATGTGCATGATTCCATTTTATGTTTACAATGATTTTGGAAGAAACATGAGAAGAGCAGGATTATTCCCATGTTAGTGGTATTACAGAGTGAAATAGATTCAGGTACATTTCTAATGAAAGTTGTCTTTAGACTCTTAGCCTTAGAAGAACTTCAGCAGTCATGTAATTTAACCTCAATTTGAGTGGGAATCCCCTCTACCATAACGCAATGAATGCCCATTTGCTTGAAGTCATGGGTTGACCAGAAAGGTTGAAAATCACCTTCTTCTAAGATAGACTGTTCCAGTTGGGGAGTTCTAAACATAAGGAAGCTTCCGCCCACTCCTTATAATGGACTGATGTAGCCCATCTTTTTATTTCTGTCAAGATCTTTGCCCTTTGGGACCAAGCAGATATTACCACCACTACCGCCATTATCATCATCATCAGATTTTATTTTTTATAATCACAGAGCTTAAAGGCTTTCAAAGAATTTTACAATGGCATCTCATTTGACCCTCTTGATAGTCCTGTAGGGTGAGTACTATTATCAGATGGATTTTTACAGAAAAGGAAACTGAGACTCAAGGAGAAATAGGTGCACATTTATGTCCCTGTTCATCCAGATAGTAAATGTCAGAGATAATATTCAAATCTCATTCTCTCCAACTTACAAATACTGTGTTTTCCCTATGCAATACTGCCTCTTACAACAGTCTTTCAGAAGCTGGAAGGCATATCCCCCCACTGTCATATCTTTTGTTTTGTAGATTAAATATATTTTAATTAATCTTGTATTGAGATATATTTAATACATATGTATATACATAAATGTGTATTTACATAAGTGTCTTCATACATAAATCTAAATACAAAAATGTGCTTACAAGCATGCCGATTTAAATTTTCCAAAAATGAGTTAGCTAGTATTTTTCACTAGGTTCACATATCCTAATCAACTCTCTTTACCTTCCAAGATTAACTTGTTCCTTGTTTCAGAAAGATCTTCCTTGTTCACTTGACCTCTTTGTCACAACCAACAACAATGATTAGTTATTTTGCACCTCCTATGTATGCAGCACATGCTGGGAGCATTCAATAGAAAGCTTGAATCTTGTCATTGAAAGTTTTATAACTTAATTAAGGAGACAAGGCATTTCCATTGAAATATAAATAATATTCACAGACATATTGCTATGATGGTGTTAAAAGAGCCCTGAATTCAAAGACAGGAGAATTGGATTTTTGTCCTGACTTTATAATTGTCATATTTCTGAGCCTTGGTTTCTGTATCTGTGAAATGGGGTGATTGAACTAGATGGCTTTAAAGGTCCTTCCCAGCTCTGACATTTATAGTTCCAAAACACCTCCCAAGTTTGATGCTTTGATTCCCAAGTTCCTCAGAGATATGATGTTCTAGCTTCTAGAGTTCCTTCCATTTCTGATCATGTGTCCCAAAGTGAATGAAAGCTCTCTGTGATTCTTCTATATTTTAGGGTCCTTCTCAACTCTAACATTCAGTTATTATAAATTTATATTTACCCCACTCATATCCTTCATGATTTTTGACCTTAGATCACATTCTTTCATGGCCTTTTTCTTTACCTATGGGAAACTTATTGTATTTAGACTCTCTAGTAATAAAATTCATGTACTTCTTTTTATTGAATTCATTAATCTCTCCTGGACCTCTTTCAGTTCTTAAGTGTCATTGTGACATTGTGATGAAATTAGATAGTCACTCCTCCCAGGCTGACCCAATATTCAATTATGCTCCAGTAATAGCCGTGAGGTCTTCTTTGTTTTAGTCCAAGAATATTGACTGGAAGATTGAAGCTTATATAGATATTCAATTTTGTTGACACCCAGGAATTCCATTCAAATTCATTTAAATTCATAAATTAAAATTGATTGTCTCTTTCATTCATGCTGTTGATAATGGTTCCCCCCCCCCCACTGTTCATTCTATCACAGCTACAGTTAGAACACTGAATTTGGAGCTAGAGGATATGAGTTTGAATCTTGTCTTTACTATTTACTGTGTGACCTTGGACAAGTCACTTCCACTCTCAAGAGCTTCAGTTTCCTAATCTTCAAAATAAAGGACTATTATAGATACCCCCTAAGGTTCCTTCCAGTTTTAGAATCCTAAGTTTGACAACCAGACCTTAGAAAACAAGTTTCCCTTTTGAATTTAAAGGTTAAATAAAATAATTAGCATTAACAAAATCAGAGGACAGGTGAGATATGAAGGTGGACAGTTACATGCATCCACCTCCAATTCTGTTTAACCTAGTTATTAATAAGCCTATGACAGCCACATGGGAAGATAGAAGTTGCATATATAGGCTGTAGTTTGTTACTAGTAATGAAATGGCTTAAGAAACCTTAAAGGTCAAAAATCCTTAAAGGTCATGGATAACCAGCGAAGTAAGGGGACTGGTTGCAGAATAAGAATTAGAGACAAAAAAAAAAAAAAGAAAGAGCCAGGATGGTACATCTTCATGCTTGCTATATTAAGAGAAGGCAAATTGATCTAGTTATAGAAGTCAGGTTTGAATGCTCTTTCTGACACCTGTTACATGCTCAACTTCACCAGCCTCAGTTTCCTCATCTGTAAAATGAAGGAGTTGGACAAGATAACTTACCTTCCAGCTTCAAAGTTATGCTACTATAAGCTGTTGTTTTTCAGTCGCTTTTCACTGTGTCAGACTGTTCATGACTCCAGAGTTTCTTTGGCAAAGTCACTGGAGTGACCTGCCATTTCTTTTTCCAGCTCATTGTATAGATGAGTTAACTGAGGCAAACAGGGCAAAGTGATTTGTCCAGGGTCACACAGCTAGGGACTTTCTGAGGTCAGATTTGAACTCCCAAAGCTGAGTCTTCTTGACTCCAGGTCCAGCACTCTATCCATTGCAGTGCCACCTAGCTGCTAAATAGTATAAGCTGTATTCCCTTTGGTCTAACAGTATAGGAGCTATAGATACTATACAAACATTGTGGGGTATAAATAGACAGGAAAAGAAAATTGGAGCCAGAAGTGACATGAGAAGTCACTAAGTCCAATCGCCTCCTTTTACACTGGAAACAGGTATTGAAAGGTTTGGGGATTTAATTAAAGTCCTCCCAAAGAGTAAGTGTCAGGGATGAATTTAAATCTTGCTTTTCTAACTTTAAATCCAGAAATTTCCTGTACCTGTTCATCCAATTCTCAGCTGCCTATAATGGGCTCAGGGAAGCATCACACTCGAAATTAAACCTAACTTTGGCACGAATTATAGATTAAGCCAAAAGCAAGAGAGGTTAAAAGAGGTCCCATTTTACAGTTTGAAGCACAAAGCAAGGTTGAAACCTGATTTCAAGCACACCAATTACTCCCAACCATACTTTTAAAATATACTAATTACTAAGGACTTGGGAGAGTTATTTTTATGTACAGTACATTCACCCATTCACTCATCCATTCATTCAGCACATATTTATTATGTCTCAGACTCTGTACTCTGTGCCAGGTATATAAAAATAAAAACAAAATAGCCCCTGCTGTCTAGTTCTAACTGGGAGGACAGACTATACATAGATAAGTAAGCATAAATGTATATGAGAAGCATAGAACATCAATGCTGAAAGGAATCTTAGAGTATAGACTTGAAGGAAATTGAATATATATGGGACTGACAAAAGTGAAGGGAGGAAGAAATCAAGAAAGGCCTCCTAAAGGAGGTGGTAAAGCCTTTATACCTGCCCTTAGTAATTTTATTCTAGTTAAATGCTGAGTCTGACTCTGATATTATGACATTATTACTTTTAGAGAGGTTCAAGACAACCTTCTAGGTTTGGCTAGATTAAGACATGTGGATAGAGATCCTTGAATATGAAGTGCCTCCTGATTTTTAGACATTGGGCATCAGGAGAAGAAGTGGTTGATAGCTCTCATGATATCTAAATTTACAGAGAAACTGGAGACCATGGAAATGTACCAGATTTGGAATCAGCATTTCTATGCTAATACCTTAACTTTGTTACTTTCTACTGGTATGACATTGGATAAGTCACATGATTCTACTGGGTCTCATTTTTTCATCTATAAAAAGAGTATGAGAGTGTGTGTGTGTGTGGGGGGGGGTTTGAATTAAATGGCTTTTGAAGTCCCTTCCAACTGCAAATTCTATGATCCATTCAAGAAACTTTTAAACACTTGGCACAGAAAATGTATTTTTTAAGAAACAATTTCCGAAAAAAAAAATTCTCTATCAGCTTTCAGTTCTATTTGAAGTTTTGTTTGATCAATCATCCTTAAATATTCTGAATGTAATAAGTATCATATTTCTTATATTTTCAATGGGTAGGGAAGGGGCTAGAGAAGAGAGAATTTAGAATTAAAAATTTAAAAAAAATTAAAAATGGGTATAAAAATTCTTACTGTGAACAATTAAGCCCTAAATTTTGACAAATGAAGAAAAAGTCCTTGTTACAGGTTCTATTTATCATAGGTAAATTGCTGGACTAATTGTTGAAAGCTGGCTGACAAAAGAATCATAGGATGTTATAGTTTAGAAAATAGAATGTTATAATGCAGAATGTTAAGACTCAAAGGAACCTTGGGCCAGAAAATTTCAGAGCTGGGAAGAATATGATAGCAGTAATATTGGGAGAGTTTTTAGAGGTCACTGGGTACAATCAATCTCTCTCTCCCTCTCCCTCTCCCTCTCTCCCTCTCTCTCCCTCTCTCCCTCTCTCCCTCTCTCCCTCTCTCCCTCTCTCCCTCTCTCTCTCTC
>JAJPUD010001039.1:128651-168953 GCA_023553655.1 Myrmecobius fasciatus | reverse complement strand
TCCTCTCTCCTTCTTTGTCTCTGTCCCTGTCTTTCTCTTTCCCTTCCCCCTTTCTCCCTTCCTATCATCTCTCTCTTTCTTTCCTTCCTCCTCTTTTTCCTTCTCCCTCTTCCTCTTTCTCTTTTTCTCTCTCTTCCTCTCTCCCCTTTTCTCTCACTTTCTATTCTTCTCCGCCTCCTTCCCTTTCTTCCCTCCCCCTCCCTGCCTTTATTTCTGTCTCTTTTTCTGTCTGTATCTGTCTGCTCCCCCCTCTCTCCCCTCTGTTTCTCTGTCTCTGTCTGTCTCTCTCTCTGTCTCCCTCCCTCTTTCTCTCTCTCTTCCTTCTTCCTTCCCTTCCTCCCTCTCTGCTCTTCTCCCTCCCTTTCTCTCTCCTTCTGTATCTCTGTCCCTGTCTCTGCCTTTCTCTTTCTCTTCCCCTTTCTCCCTTCCTATCATCTTTCTCTTTCTTTCCTCCCTCCTCTTTCCCCTTCTCTCTCTCTCCCTCTCTCTCTCTCTCTCTCTCTCTCTCTCTCTCTCTCTCTCTCTCTCTCTCTCCCCTCTCTCTCTCTCTCTCTGTCTTTGTCTCTGTCTCTCTCTCGCTATCTCTCTCTCTCTCTCACTCACTCAGATTAGGAACCTATGATCTAGAGAAGGAAGATGATTTTCCTAAAATCACCTATATAGTAAATATCAAAATCGATTTAAACCCACATTTTCTAGTACTGGGGTGCTCTAAGGGTCCTCATCAGCATTAAGGCACAGAAAAGCAGCATGATATAGTAGAAAGAGAGCCAGGTTTAGAGTTCAGAAGACCTAGAAAGCATGGTAGACAAGGATCCATTAAAGCAATAGGGAACTTTAGCTTCTGAAAGAGAATTAGGCCATTAAAATAGGTTTAAAAATTCTTACTTTGAACAATTAAGCCCTAAGTTTTGACAAATGAAAAAAAAGTCCTTATTACAGGTTCTATTTATTTAGGTAAATTGCTGGGCTAATTGTTGAAAGCTGGCTGACAAAAGAATCATAGGATGTTATAGTTTAGAAAGTAGCATGTTATAATGCAGGATGTTAGGACTCAAAGGAACCTTGGGCCAGAAAATTTCAGAGCTGGCCCTTTTCATGTAGGTGAATGGATGCTATTTGAAATAAGAGGGTAGTACATTCCTATTGAAAACACTGGAGAGTATAGGAATAAATGGGCTTTTCCTTAAAATGATTAGTAGTATCTACTTAAAACCTTCAGCAAGCATCATATGTAATGGAGTCAAACTAGAACCATTCCCAATAAGATCAGGAGTGAAACAAGGCTGCCCACTGTCACCATTACTATTTAATATTGTATTAGAAATGTTAGCTTCAGCAATAAGAGAAGAAAAAGAGATAAAAGGAATCAGAGTAGGTAGTGAAGAAACCAAATTATCACTCTTTGCAGATGACATGATGGTATACTTAGAGAACCCTAGAGACTCAACTAAAAAACTACTAGAAACAATTCACAACTTTAGCAAAGTGGCAGGATACAAAATAAATCCACATAAATCATCAGCATTTTTATATATTACCAATAAAGTTCAGCAGCAAGAGATACAAAAAGAAATTCCATTCAAAATAACTGTTGATAGTATAAAATATTTGGGAATTTATCTGCCAAGGGATAGTCAGGAACTATATGAACTAAATTACAAAACACTTTCCACACAAATCAAATTAGACCTAGTCAATTGGAAAAACTTAAAATGCTCATGGGTAGGACGAGCGAATATAATAAAAATGACAATACTACCCAAACTAATTTACTTATTTAGTGCCATACCAATCAAACTCCCAAGAAATTATCTTACAGATCTAGAAAAAATAGTAGCAAAGTTCATTTGGAAAAACAAAAGGTCAAGAATTTCAAGGGGATTAATGAAAAAAAAGGCTGACGATGGTGGACTTGCTGTACCAGATCTAAAACTATATTATAAAGCAGCGGTCATCAAAACCATTTGGTACTGGCTAAGAAATAGAGTAGTCGATCAGTGGAATAGGATAGAATCACAAGACAAACTAGGCAATAACTATAGCAATTTGGTTTTTGATAAACCCAAAGACCCCAGCTTTTGGGATAAGTATTCACTATTTGACAAAAACTGCTGGGAAAACTGGAAACTAGTCTGGAAGAAATTAGGGCTTGATCCACATCTAACACCACATACCAAGATAAGATCTAAATGGGTTCATGATCTGGATATAAAGAGTGATACTATAAGTAAATTAGAGGAATGTAATATAGTTCACCTCTCAGACCTTTGGAGATGGAATAAATTTATGTCCCAAGAAGAACTGGAACTCTTAATTGAAAACCAGATAGATAACTTTGAGTATATTAAGTTAAAAAGTTTTTGTACAAACAAAATCAATGCAGACAAAATTAGGAGGGAAGTAATAAATTGGGAAATCATCTTTACATTCAAGGGTTCTGATAAAGGTCTCATCTCAAAAATATATAGAGAATTGTCTCATATTTATAAAAATTCAAGCCATTCTCCAATCAATAAATGGTCAAAGGATATGAACAGACAATTTTCAGAGGATGAAATTAAAACTATTTATAGTCATATGAAAAGGTGCTCCAAATCACTGTTGATCAGAGAAATGCAAATCAAGACAACCCTGAGGTACCACTTCACACCTGTCAGATTGGCTAAAATGACAGGAAAAGTTAATGATGAATGTTGGAGGGGTTGTGGGAGGGCTGGGACACTGATGCATTGTTGGTGGAGCTGTGAATGGATACAGCCATTCTGGAGAACAATTTGGAGCTATGCTCAAAACGTTATCAAACTGTGCATACCCTTTGACCCAGCAGCATTTCTTTTGGGCTTATATCCCAAAGAAATCATAAAGAAAGGAAAAGGCCCCACATGTGCAAGAATGTTTGTGGCAGCCCTTTTTGTAGTGGCTAGAAACTGGAAATTGAATAGATGCCCTTCAATTGGAGAATGGCTGAATAAATTATGGTGTATGAATATTATGGAATATTATTGTTCTGTAAGAAATGACCAGCAAGATGATTTCAGAGAGGCCTGGAGAGACTTACATGAACTGATGCTGAGTGAAATGAGCAGAACCAGGAGATCATTATACACGGCAACAACAGTACTATATGACAATTAATTCTGATGGACATGGCTCTCTTCAACAATGATATGTTTCAAACCACCTCCAATTGTTCACTGAAGAAAGCCATATACACCCAGAGAGAGGGATGAGAAATGTGGACCACAACATAACATTCTCATACTCCTTGATTGATGTTTGCTTACATTGTGTTTCCTTTATCTGATATATCTTTTGTGTAGATAAGATTTTTCTTGCACAACAATGATAAGTTTGGAAATATGTATACATATATTCGATTTGCCAATATTTTAACATAATTAACATGTAGTGGATATCCTGCCATCTAGGGAAGGGGTGGGGAAGTTGGGGGAAAAAATTTGTAACAGAAAGCTATGTAAGGGTTATTGTTGAAGAATTACCCACACATATGTTATGCAAATAAAATAAAATTAAAAAAAAAGAAATAAGAGGGTAGTGCATTGGGTAGAAATGTGAGTGCTGGGTAGATCTGGCAGAGAGTGAGATTGAGATTTCAAAAGCCATCTGGACATTTCAAGCATGTCTAAAACAGGTACTTGCAGCGGAAGGAACTGAGAGATGGATCATCTCCCTCCTTTTACAGATGAGGAAACTGAGGCCCAGAAAAGTGAAGTGGCTTATTCAAGGTCACAAAGCTGGAAAATTTCTAAGGTAAGACTTAAACCCAGGTTTTCCTGCCCCCGGGTTTGGTTCTCTATCCATTGTATCACATTGCCTTTCAAGAATTATCTGTCTTTTAGCTCAGTGAGTTTATTTTAGTTGAAATTATCCAAGAAGACATTGGATGAGCATTTGTCTTGAACATAATAGGGGCAAATCCTGGTCTGACAAGAAATTAGATTATATAACATAATGCATATTGACAAAAGTGTTATGTTTGGAATCAGAGCGATGTGGATTTTGTAACCAGCTTATTTCCTTCCTTTATCATCCAGTTATTATCAGCCATCACTAAGTCCCAGACTATCCAATCTGTAAAGTGTGATGCAAGGATAGAACTCTTTATTAGCCTATATTTTCTACTATTCTTAGTTTTGAGCATCTTTAAACAATCTTTAAGATCTTTAATAACATCGTTAGGCAGGTCTGGAACCTTGTCAGCCAGGTAGATTGTACCTGGCTCCTCCTTGATCCCTCCCTCTGAGTGACCAAACTCCTCCCTGGTTCCTTCCCTTAGTACATAGATCCTGCCTCCACTCCCCTAACACTTTATAAGTTGTGTATCCTGAAATGTAAAACAACTCTTTTATTTTTGACTGCATTGTAATGCTTGAGGCCATAAAGCTATTTTCACATAAAGTAGGACCCCTTTGTAATCTGTGATAGATGCCTGACTTAATTTCTTCAGGTTGACTTAACTGTAATCAAATCTCTGCAATGCTATTTTAATATAATATTCTTTTCCAATTCATGGCTTTCCCAAATCTATTTTTATTTATTACTCCTGATGCCTATTTTTACCTCATCAAGAGGGTTTTCATTTGTGATGCTTACTACCTGTGCAACCCTGGGCAAGTCATTTTACTTCATCTATTCTTCCTTATATGTAAAATAAAGGAGCTGGCCTAGATGACTTCTTGGATCTCTTTCAACTGTACATCTATCCTTGGGATATTCAATTCCTAGATGCTATGATTTCAAGTTTGATGGATTTTATCAGACTACACTCTCTTTCCTTCCTATTTTAACTCAAGCAATTTGAAAAATAAAGCTTTTGCTTGGTGGTAGGAAACATATATAATAAGTGCTTAATAATTTTTTTTCATTCATTCATGATGAGATTGGGGTGAGCAATTGGCACGAAATCGTGAAATTGGTGGAAGCACAACAAATAATGGAGTTCAGCAGCAAATGGAGTTCAGAAAACTCACAATGGCTTTCTCCTTGCCAAAAACATAGGTTTATTTATGAGAAGAGGTTACAGACAAAGTGAAGAGCTAATATAGGCACTGGGAGAGGTAAATATGAAATAGATTTGGGAGAGTTAGCAAAGAAAACGATTTTAATAATTAACAATGGAAAAGACAAGTTCCCTTGTAGAACTCACAATTAATCAGGAGAAAGGAATATACTATAAGTTGGGAGTACATCATTGACAGGCAGGCTGAATCCCAAAAGGGTTTTAGTACCCTAAAAGAGTTAGTTAGATATAATAAAGCAAAAGACACCATGAGGCATGGAGAAGGGGAAGAAGAGAAAGTTATCACAAGACAGAATACTGTGGTGGGCTAACCAAAAAAGGGATTCAGCAAAGATGGTATTAGCATGGGCAGATTTATAAAGGAAATTGAACCTCAAGAGCTTGACATCTGATTGGATACAGTAAGATGAGGTAACCCAAGACTTTCATAGTGGGTAGGACTGTAAGACTGATCCATTTCTTCCCTGCTTGCCTCAGGGAATAATCTTTTCAGTATTTCAGACTTTCTCTGCCAACCCCACCTAGTGATTCAGCCACTTCAATTCATATATTCATTCACTCATTCATGCATTCATTCACTTACACATTCATTCATTCATTCCACAGCTCCTGCCCTAATAAAGTTCCTAATTCAGTGTTAAAGTTTATAAGCTTACAAGCTGTTTAATCTCCTTAGTATCTATCAGCAACATGAACCACAAATGATGCACTTTTCACCCAGTAGTTACCCAGACTTGGAACTTGTGAATCTGTAAAAATCAATATATATTATTATTTTTTAGAGGATTTGAAATACAGGGTGTATGGAAATGAATGTTCTTGCCTACAAAATACAGTTGGTTTTAGATTCCCTGAATACATTTACACTCCAAATCAGTCTGACTGCTGTAGTACACTGCTATTGCGGAATTGTCACTTTTGTAGAACCTTAGAAGAATGGAATAAAAATGGAGTATTATTGAGCAACCAGACAATGACAGCCAGCAGCTGTAAGCTTCAGCTCCTGCTTCCCAATAATTTGGGAAGCTCAAATTCTTTTGGAACTTTTAAACACATTTAGATACAATAGCTAGAATTTCTATTGCATTTTAAGGTTTGCAAATCACTTTTGTTGGATTATCTCCTTTGATATTCTCATCAATCGTATGAGGTGCTATTATTAGTCCCATTTTATAGAAGAGGAAATTGAGGCTGAGAGAAGGTATGTTTTGAGAGGTTTTCCTGACCAAATTCAACCCTCCTATATCACTGTACTACCTATATATGTACAAACTTTTCCTTTCACAGTTTCCTCTTATTCTTTGAAGGTTTAGGAGGGGGACTGATGAAGGGTTTGGGATTTGGATCTAATGTTGAGAATCAGGGAAAAAAGCAACAACTTTGAGAGAAACTTATAAAGGTGACTGCAGCCCAGGTTTCTGGCACACAAGGTTTGAGGGTAGGGATCCTTTCTTGTGACAGGTGTAGTTTATCTCTGCCTATTTATAATTATTATAAATGGTTTAAGCTCATTATCTTGCCCCTTTCCATCTGTGCAGTGAGCAGTGAAAAACTGCATTTGAAAAAAAAAAGTATGTTTTAGGGGGAGGGGAGAAAGAGTTGATGAGTCCATATTACCAAAAAGGAAATAGATTTCTCTCTGGGACTCTCTGGGACAAAGGTAGTATATTATCGGGAAGAGTGCAATTGAAGATTTCAAATTCCTACTAAAATTAAGAAACTCTAGTTTTGTTCCTGTGAGGCTGAATTAACATTGTGCATTCACAAGAACACTGGCTCTAGGGTCCTCTCCTCTGGAGAGGAACGGGGTTCAAATATTGTTCCTGAAACTCACAATTTTGAGCCAGTTAAAATCTCTGGCTTCTCATTTATTTAAAATTTATTTTGATTAAGAGAGCTGGACTAGATAATCTCTAAAGTCCTTCTGGATCTATGATTTGTGATGTTGGAGGGTTGAATTACAAAAACAGGGATGTGAATGTGATATAGGATTTTGCACAAGTCTTTAAGAGGAGAATGGATGGAGTCTTCTTAAGGATTCTTCAGAGGAGACTGTTGTTGAGGAGTGAGTGAATTAAGTAACCTCTAATTTCCATTCCAACTCAGATTGTGCAGTTTATATTATTCTTTTTTTTATTTTGCTTTTCTAAATACATACAAAAATACTTCATAATAATCACCTTTGCAAAATCTTTTGTTCTAAAATTTTCTCTTTTTCCCTTCCTTCCCCCTTCTGAAGAAGCAAGCATTGCAATATAAGTTATGTGCTTGGCACTTTCCATTACAAATCTATTGAAACTGTTTTGGATCACCTCACTATTGAAAAGAGCCAAGCCTATCACAATTGATCATTTGTGTGGTTTATTTATAAAGGTTTCATAGATCCACTCATATTTAATATAATTTTTCTTTTTAACAACCCAGTTCTAAAGACTATAATGCTACTATTTGTACTTAAAAAAACATTTTGTTTTGTGCTTTCTTTTTCATAGTTTTCTCCTTTTGTTCTGATTCTTCTTTCACAACCTAATATGGAAATATGTTTACTATTATTATTTTGGATTGCTTGATGTCTTGGGGAGGCAGAAAAGGAGAAAAATTGAAACTCAAAATCTTATAAAAATGAATGTTGAAAACTATCTATACTTGTAATTGGGAAAAAAATAAAATACTATTAAGTAAAAAAAAATCAAAGAGTATTATGCTACAACTTTGGGAGTTGGAAGAGGAATAGTAAGGGGAAGAGAAAGATAAGATCTCATGAAATGACACTTTGAATTTATTTTATGCTAAGTGAATTTATTTTATATCTGGAGAGTGTGGATATATGAATATGTGTATGTCTGTGTATGTCTACATACACATTTAAATATACATCTATGTGTTTATCTACACTTTGATACCTGCTTTTCAATATATATGGTATTTTTAATCCCTTATATTTTATTTTGTGCATTTAATAACATTATTTTGAGAAAGGGTTCATTGATTTTTACCATTTACCAAAGAGCTCCATGACAGAAACTTTGAGAACTCCTGCTTAAAAGGAATTTAGATGAAAATCAAGTCAAAATGTCTGAGAACTGAAATGCAACATACCTGGAATTCTCTATAATAAAGAATAATAACCCATATTTACCTACTATTAGAGTTTAATGGTGACTTTAATGATGACAAAGTTATTATTCTTCAATAATAATCATATGAATATGGACAATATAAGCATTATCATCACTGGAGGGAGCCCAGATGATTGGAGGACTTCAGACTTACGAGACAGATATGTAACTAACCTGGACTCATTATTCCACTAAAGCGTGCTTTTAAATGGGCAGGCAAGAACAGGAATGGGATGTCTCCCTGCCACTGTACAATATATACTACTTTTTCCTTTCACTCCTTCCTTTAATCTCATAATATTTAAAGACAGAAGGAACATTAAAGTGCATCTAGTCCAGCTCCTCTCATTTTCAGATAGGGGAACTAAGACTTGGATCATTTAAGGTACTTGGCTAATGCTACGCAGATCACAAGCAACAGAACAGAACCAAGGGGGATTTAAGTGAAGCTACTTGACCCTTAAATCCAATGCTCTTTCATTATACTATGTTGGACCACAGTGTCTATAATCTATAATATGCTTTAAGATTCAATAAGAGACTCAGAAGCTGCTCTTTATGTGTAATACAAATCCCTTGTATCACTCCAGTCCATTTTCTCTTTTCTTTTTAGCTTATATTCTTGCACACTCACAAGAACAATCCCCAAATATCTACTTTCAGGTTTATGTGACAGGACCTTCTCTGTGTTCAGAATTCTTTTCTGATGTCACAAAGTCCCTTTTTTTAGCTTTTCATTCATAGAAGTCCCTTCTTCCTTCCCTGATTCAACTTTGAAAGCAGGAAAACCCTCAATTTTTTTTTAATGATGATATATTCCCACCTTGAAGTTCACTGAAAGGATTTGTTTAGGGACTGGGCAAGAGAGGGATCATAGAATCCTAGATCTAGAGTTTCAAGTACTTCTAGTTCAATGCCTTCACTTTACATATGGGAATAAGAAGATTATTTAAGACTTCTCCCATCTCACACAGGGTAAGTGAAACATGATATCAACTGAAATTCTTTGACTTCAAATACAGTTTTCTTAGCACTGTATCATTCTCCTCTAAACTGAAAAATATAAACACTGGATTATAGAATTTAAGAGAAAGAAGGGAACTCATATTTCACCAATAACTCCTACAAACACTGATGATAAGCAATCACCTTGCAGTCATTTGAAAGCCTCCACCAAATAGGAACTTAGCACCTTCCAAAATAGCCGATTTTACTTTTGGACTGTTTTCATGATTAAGAATGGATTTCCTCAAATTCACCATCTCCAATCCCTTATATTTAATTTAAACCTGATTTTCTTCAAGTTCCATCCAATTGTTCTCAATTCTATAGTTGTTGTCCAGTCATATCTTAATCTTTACAGCTCCATTTGGGGTTTTCTTGAAGCATATAGGATTGAGTGATTTGCCCAGTGTTTGAGGTCATATTTGAATTCATGAAGATGAGTCTTCCTTATTCCAGAGCAGGTATTTTGTGCACTATGGCATCACCTAATAGCCTCTTAATTCTGTAGTTATGCAAAACACAATTTAATCTCTCTTGCACATGATAGTCATTCAGACAGTTAACAATGACTTTCATGCTCCTTGAATCTTTTCTCTAGGCTAAATGTTCACAATTCTCACAGTGCCATTTAAAATTATTTTATTTATGGTGACTTCCTAAAGACCTAACAAGTTTATGAGTAATTTTATTTCATTCTAAAGCCAAATATAGAGGGGAAGAATTATCCACCATCTTTCTATCTAATAGGATGAATTTTGGGGGAGGCTTTCTGGGGTAATGCTAGTAGATGCATAAAAGAATGATAAGGATGACAATAGTGGGATCCAGCATCTGGATCCACCATTCCTCTTCAGAGAAAAAAAAAGGAAAGAGTAAAATCAGCCATACTCCGCTACATATAAAAATATGAATTCCTTAACAGGTCAACTGTCAGGAAATTGATTTCACATTGTTGCCCTCAATACACTGGCACCATCTTGGTTGGGAACTTGAAGAACTGGTCAATTGATATAACCTTGGGATTTATTAATTGTGGATAAACCATGGGTGGTATACTCACAAAACAAGTGTCCATGGAAAGAGAGCTGTTTGTGATCTGCTTTGCTGCTGTTTATGTCTCAGTGCTGGTTCTGATTCTGTCCCACAGTCTAAAGAGGCCATGCTTGCCCAGAATCACAGGCTGATTTAGAGTGGCATAAGAGGATTGGGTGATTGCTAACCTTCCATTTGGCTTCAACGATTTGTTTTGTTTTTAACAATGTAGCAGGCACTCATGAACCACAAAACCTAATTTAAAACTGCTTTAATAATTAAACGTTAAAAGTACCCAGTAGTAAAAAGGAAGTAAAATACAGCTTCCTTTCTTCAGTCACAGGATTAGGAATGCAAGGAAACTACCTTCAGATAAATGGAGTTCAGAATAAAATGCCTGACAGCATTCTTATCTCTAGGTTAATTCTTTTCTAGTTGAAGCCATCAAGGATCTAAAGCCCTGAGTGGGGATGAAATAAAGGAAACACAATTGTCACATCCCTAGGAGCCTGCCCTGTACTCACAGTACAAAAGACTATTACTAAAAATTATGCTTCTTGTTATATTAAATTCATTTCTAATATGTATTCCTCATTTTTTCCTATGATCTAAGGAACCAATACTTTTATCAAAGACTTAAAAGTGACAAGACCACTTGTGACATGTAATACTTCATATCCATAATTCTTCCTTTTGGAGTGAGAGACACAATTGAGTCAATCATTCAATCTCTCTACCTTTGGTAAAGCTGATATCTCCTTCCTTCCTTCCTTCCTTCCTTCCTTCCTTCCTTCCTTCCTTCCTTCCTTCCTTCCTTCCTTCCTTCCTCCCTCCCTCCCTCCCCAGGGTCACATAGGTAGGAGTGTCTGAGATCATATTTGAACTCAGGTCCTCCTGACTTCAGGGCTGGTGCTCTATCCACTGTGCCAGTTCAGTTGGGAACCCATATCAGCTGATTCAATCAACAAATCAGAGATGTGGATTAGGTATGAACAAGGCCTGGATTTCAATCAATCAATCTACCATAGATACTAGATTACTCTAAATCCTTGAACTTTTAGGTTCTTTGATAGCCTTTAAATAAAATAATAACATCTCAGACTAATTGAGGAAATTTGGTTAAGACCTAGAGGTTTATATATATTTTAAAAAATACCAGTTTAAAACAAAAATTTGAGCATCTAGTGTTATTATGCATTCCTTGTTTTGGACTAATGACATCATGAGTGATATCTTTGACTTATGGGTAAAGTGGATTTGTATGAGACAGAGGTGCACAAAGTTATCAGCTTCATTTCTTTTCCAGTGTCATCAAAGGCCAGAAGTATTCTGGCAAAAATTAAGACAACTGAACCTGGGGATGACCTTGTCCTCTTAGATGTCCACTGTGTCTGCTTCAGCCACCTTCATGACCCTTGGAACAAATTGATCTCACCTGCCCATTCCAGCAAAGAAAGCATTTACATGCTTGAATAAGGCCCTGAAAAGGAATGTCTTCATGAAGGGGAAGGAAATGAGGAAGAAAAAAACCTAGTGGATATTCCTCTTTTCATCCCTCTTGGCTGGAAGAGCCTTGGGAACCTCAAAGGATTAGATAATTTGATCTTTGTGAATTGACTTCTTACAGTATCCTTAGAACTTGAATGTTTGACAACATTTGCCTCAGGAGCCAAGAAAAAAATGAATAATATGAGAAAAGCTATTTTTTATTAAAGCTTTTTATTTGTATAACATATGTATGGGTAGTTCTTCAGCATTGATCATCATGTAATATTGTTGTTGCTGTGTATAATGATCTCCTGGTTCTGCTCGTTTCACTCAGCATCAGTTCATGCAAGTCTCTCCAGGCCTCTCTGAAATCGTCCTGCTGGTCGTTTCTTACAGAGCAATAATATTCCATAACATTCATATACCATAATTTATTCAGCCACTGTCCAATCGATGGGTATCCATCATTCCCAGTTTCTAGCCACTACAAAAAGGGCTGCCACAAACATTCTTGCACATGTGGGTCCCTTTCCCTCCTCTAAGATCTCTTTGGGATATAGGCCCAATAGAAACACTGCTGGGTCAAAGGGTATGCACAGTTTGATACTTTTTTGAGCATAGCTCCAAATTGCTCTCCAGAATGGTTGGATCCGTTCACAGTTCCACCAACAATGTATCAGTGTCCCAGCTTTTCCACATCCCCTCCAGCATTTATCGTTATCTTTTCCTGTCATTTTAGCCAATCAGACAGGTGTGTAGTGGTATCTCAGAGTTGTCTTAATTTGCATTTCTCTGATCAATAGTGATTTGGAGCAACTTTTCATATGACTAGAGATGGTTTTAATTTCATCATCTGAAAATTGTCTGTTCATATCCCTTGACCACTTATCTATTGAAGAGTGGCTTGAATTCTTATAAATATGAGACAATTCTCTATATATTTTAGAAATGAGGCCTTTATCAGAACCATTAAATGTAAAGATGATTTCCCAATTTGATGCTTCCCTCCTAATCTTGTCTGCATTAGTTTTATTTGTACAGAAACTTTTAAACTTGATATAATCAAAATTATCTATCTGGTGTTCAATTAAGAGTTCCAGATCTTCTTTGGACATAAATTTATTCCATCTCCACAGGTCTGAGAGGTAAACTATACTACGTTCCTCTAATTTGCTTACAATATCACTCTTTATATATAGATCATGAACCCATTTAGATCTTATCTTGGTATGTGGTGTTAGGTCTTATGTATGTGGGTCAAGCCCTAATTTCTTCCACACTAGTTTCCAATTTTCCCAGCAGTTTTTGCCAAATAGTGAATATTTCTCCCAAAAGCTGGGGTCTTTGGGTTTATCAAACACTAAATTGCTAAAGTTATTGCCTAGATTGTCCTGATATCCTATCCTATGCCACTGATCGACTGCTCTATTTCTCATCCAGTACCAAATGATTTTGATGACCGCTGCTTTATAATATAGTTTTAGATCTGGTACAGCAAGGCCATCTTCATCTGCCTTTTTTTCATTAATTCCCTTGAAATTCTTGACCTTTTGTTCTTACAAATAAACTTTGCTACTATTTTTTTAGATCTGTAAAATAATTTCTTGGGAGTTTGATTGGTATGGCACTAAATAAGTAAATTAGTTTGGGTAGTATTGTCATTTTTATTATATTCGCTCGGCCTACCTATGAGCACTTAATGTTTTTTCCAATTGATTAGGTAGGATCTTATTTGTGTGGAAAGTGTTTTGTAGTTTAGTTCGTATAGTTTCTGACTTTTCCTTGGCAGATAGATTCCCAAATATTTTATACTATCATCTATTACTTGGAATGTAATTTCTTTTTGTATCTCTTGCTGCTGAACTTTGTTGGTATATATAAAAATGCTGATGATTTATGTGGATTTATTTTGAATCCTGCAACTTTACTAAAGTTGTGAATTGTTTCTAGTAGTTTTTTTAGTTGAGTCTCTAGGGTTCTCTAAGTATACCATCATGTCATCTGCAAAGAGTGATAATTTGGTTTCTTCATTACCTACTCTAATTCCTTTTATATCTTTTTCTTCTCTTATTGCTGAAGCTAACATTTCTAATACGATATTAAATAGTAATGGTGACAGTGGGCACCCTTGTTTCATTCCTGATCTTATTGGGAATGGTTTTAGTTTGTCTCCATTACATATGATGCTTGCTGATGGTTTTAAATAGATGCTACTGATCATTTTAAGGAAAAGCCCATTTATTCCTATACTCTCTAGTGTTTTTAATAGGAAAGGGTGTTGGATTTTATCAAATGCTTTTTCTGCATCTATTGAGATAATCATATGGTTTTTGTTAGTTTGGTTATTGATATAATTGATTATGCTGATAGTTTTCCTGATATTGAACCAGCCCTGCATTCCTGGTATAAATCCTACTTGGTCATAGTGTACTATCCTGGGGATGACTTTCTGTAAACTCATTGCTAATATCTTATTTAAAATTTTTGCATCAATATTCATTAGGGAAATTGGTCTATAGTTTTCTTTCTCTGTTTTCACCCTACCTGGTTTAGCTATCAGCACCATATCGGTCTCATAGAAGGAATTTGGTAGTATACCTTCTGTCCCTATTTTCTCAAATAGTTTGTATAGTATTAGAATTAATTGTTCTTTGAATGTTTGGTAGAATTCACATGTAAATCCATCTGGCCCTGGAGATTTTTTTCTTAGGGAGTTGGTTAATAGCTTGTTCTATTTCTTTTTCTAATATGGGGCTATTTAAAAAATTTATTTCCTTTTCTGTTAACCTGGGCAATCTATATTTTTGTAGGTATTCCTCCATGTCATTTAGATTATCAAACTTACTGGCATAAAGTTGGGCAAAGTAACTCCTAGTTATTGCTCTGATTTCCTCTTCATTGGAGGAAAGTTCTCCCTTATCATTCTTGAGACTAACAATTTGATTTTCCAATTTCCTTTTTCTTATCAAATTAAGTAAAGGCTTATATATTTTGTTGGTTTTTTCATAATACCAACTCTTAGTTTTATTTATTAATTCGATAGTTTTCTTATTTTCAATTTTATTAATTTCCCCTTTTATTTTGAGAATTTCCAATTTGGTATTTAATTGAGGGTTTTTAATTTGTTCTTTTTCTAGTTTTTTTTAATAATAAGCCCAATTCATTGATCTTTTCTTTCTTTATTTTATGCAAGTAAGCATCTAGAGATATAAAATTGCCCCTTATAACAGCTTTGGCCGTATCCCACAAATTTTGGTATGTTGTCTCATTATTGTCATTCTCCTGGATGAAATTATTGATTTTGTCTATGATTTGCTCTTTCACCCATTCATTCTTCAGGATTAGATTACTTAATTTCCAATTAACTTTTGGTCTATTTTCTCCTGGCCTTATATTGCATGTGATTTTTATTGCATCATGATCTGAAAATGCATTTACTATTTCTGCCTTTCTGCATTTGATTTTGAGGTTTTTAATGCCCTAATACATGGTCAATTTTTGTATAAGTTCCATGGACCACTGAGAAAAAAGTAAACTCCCTACTGTCTCCATTCAATTTTCTCCATAGATCTATCATATCTAACTTTTCTTGCAATTGGTGTACCTCCCTAGTTTCTTTCTTATTTATTTTGTGGTTTGAGTTATCTAATTCTGAGAGAGCAAGGTTGAGATCCCCCACTAGTATAGTTTGGCTGTCTATTTCTTCTTGCATCTCTCTTAATTTCTCCCCTAGAAATTTGGATGCTATTGCACTTGGTGCATATATATTTAGTTTTGATATTGCTACATTATCTATGGTACCCTTTAATAAAATAAAGTTTCCTTTCTTATCTCTTTTGATTAGATCTACCTTGGCTTTTACTTGATCTGAGATAAGGATTGCTACCCCTGCTTTTTTTTTTTTTTGCTCACTTGAAGCATAATAGGTTCTGCTCCAGCCTTTTACCTTCATCCTGTATGTGTCACTATGTTTTAGATGTGTTTCTTGTAGACAACATATTGTGGGATTCTGGTTTTTAATCCAGTCTGATAACCGCTTCCACTTTATGGGAGAGTTCATCCCATTCACATTCACAGTTAGAATAACTAATTCTTTATTTCCTGCCATCTTATTTACCCAAGTTATGTTTTCCCTTTCCTTTCCCCTTTCTCCCTTCCCCCCTCCTCAGTATTTTGCTTTTGATGACCCCCTCCCTCAAACAATACTCCACCCTTTAGTTCCCCTCCCCCCCCTTTTTTTTACTCCTTTCCCCTGATTCTTCTATTTTCCCTTCTATTAGTTTATCCCTTTCTTTTCCTCCTTTCCCTCCCACTTCCCTCTAGCAACAGACAAGTTTCTCTGTGAAATCAAATGTCTGATATACACTTTTAGAGCCCAAACTGATGAGAGTAAGATTTACACAATGCTCATCTCCCTCCCTTCTTTCTCTCAATTATATTAGGTTTTCTTTGCCTCTTCATGAAATATTATCTTGTTACCTCCTTTTTTAAAAAAAATCTTATTTTACCACCTTTTCCCTCTTTTCCCCAGTATGATAGCCTTTCCCCCTCTAGTTTTCTTTTTCATATTATCAAAGTAATATCTAGTTAATTATACCCCCAAACTTTAAGTATCCCCATAGTAGAAATAAAGTTCTCAAGAGTCCTTTCCTTTTTATCTTTTTATGCTTCTCTTGAGTACTGTGTTTGGATGTCGAATTTTTTGTTCAGATTTGGTCTTTTCATTAGAAATGTGAAATTCACCTATATCATTAAATGACCATCTTATTCCCTGGAGGATAATGCTCATTCTAGCTGGATAGGTTATTCTTGGCTATAATCCAAGTTCCTTTGCCTTTCAGAATATCTGGTCCCAGGCCCTTCTATCCTTCAATGTGGAGGCTGACAGATGGTGTGTGATTCTAATTATTGATCCTTGGTATTTGAATTGTTTCTTTCTAGCTGCTAGCAAAATCTTTTCCTTGGTTCGATAGTCCTGACATTTAGCCATGATATTCCTTGGGGTTTTAATTTTGGGGTCTCTTTCAGGAGGTGATCGGTGAATTCTTTCAATGGTGATTTTGCATTCTGATTCTACAACCTCAGGGCAGTTTTCTTTCAGGATTTCCTGGAAGATAGTGTTTAGATTCTTTTTTTCATCATGGCTTTCAGGAAGTCCAATAATCCTTAGGTTGTCTCTCCTAGATCTATTTTCCAAGTCAGTTGTTTTTCCTAGGAGATATTTCATATTTTCTTCTATTTTTTTCATTTTTTGTTTTTGTTTGACTGATTCTTGAAGTCTTATTGAGTCATTCACTTGCATTTGTTCAATTCTTATTTTTAAAGTGTTGTTTTCTTCAGTTATCTTTTTTAGATCCTTTTGTAACTGGCCAATTGAATTTTTTTGTTCATTGCACTCTTTTTCCACTTCACTAATTTTATTTTTCAATAAATTGGTGTCTTTTTCATATCTCTTTTTCAGGGCATTATATCCTTCTTGCAAGAAATTGTATCCTTCTCACTGATTTCAGTTTATTTTCCCATTTATCCTCCAGCTCTTTTTTGATATTCTTTATGCAATCTTCCAGAAAGGCCTTTTGAAAAGGGGACCAGTGATGGTCCTTGCTGACTTCCTCTGGAGTTTTGTCTAAATGAACCTCAGGATCTGGGGTGTACCCTTTTTTCTCTCGATAGAAGCTGTCTATGGTGAGAGCTCTTTTTTGCTTCTTCATTTTTTTTTCAGACAGCATGGAGGTCTGTTTAAGGCTAGAAAAGTGGTGGCTATGGCAGTTTGCCCTGGGGCAATTCCTCAAATTAACTTAAGGTGCTGTGCCGGTGGGGGCTAGGACTAAGTCAGAATTACTTTTTAAACAAGGCAAGTCTGCCAGAACACCTGCCCCCAATCAGGGCAGAGTGTCCTGAGTACCTCAGATAAATTCCAAGTGTTTGGAGTTTGGAGTTTGGAGTTTCTGCCAGGCTGAGCTGAGTCCCATCCTCACTTCCGGGTTGTACCAAGTAAACTGTTTACCCCTCTGCCCAATATGACAGACCTGATATGAAGTTCTTCAGAGATATCTGCAAGCAGTGTCCTAATATTTCTGGAGTCGTTGACTTGAAGATCAGTTCAGAGGCTTATTTTATTGTTGATTTGAGAGAAGATCAGAGGAGGAAGCAGCGAGTTACATTTTCACTCTGCTATCTTGGCTCTGCTCCCCCCCCCCCATGTCTCTTCGAGAAAAGCTATTTTCAAGGCACTACAAGGAGTCCAATGGTTGGGGAAGAGGTGGGAACAATATCATACCCAAGGGTAATATTTTGAGGGCTAAAGCAAAAAAAAAAAAAAAAGAAAAAGAAAAAGAAAAACTGTAGAAGCTCTCTTTTTATGTGTTTTCTTTAAGTTTACTTTCCCCTGGACCCTGTACATACTTGTGGGATAATGTGTCAGACTTTGGGGGATATTCTATATCAATTATATTACTGTAGTAAATACTCATTTTTCAAAGGCTGACTGACTAATTGCTTTCAAGTGATAATTATAGGTGGAAGCACACTGGCAGGCTTCATGAAATACAGAATTAGAAAGACATCTTCCCCACCCCAACCATAAAGGAAGAAATAATAGTAGAGCTCTGGGGAGATTGGGGCAAGTAGAGGATATAGTATATACACTGTTTGGCCTGGAGTTAGGAAGGCTCATTTTCCTAAAATCAAATCTGACTTCAGACACTTACTAGCTGTAGAATCATGGGCAAGTTACTTAACCCTGATAACTGTTTGCCACAGTAAACATTTATTCTGTAAAATAACCTAGAGAAGTAAATTGAAAACCACGGCAATATCTCTGCCAAGAAAACTCCAGATGGAATCATGAAGAGTCAAATATGACAGCAACAGCAATCTGGGGATCTAAACTACTAGCAAGAGTGGTGGTTTTTCTCAAATCTTTTGGAAGGCCAGTATTATTTCCTATATTTATAGAGTTCATTTTATTGTTCTTTCCTTTTACTTTGTTGGAATCATCACGCTTATTCTTTTCCTTGTTTTGCTTATTTGACCTTACATTAGTTTATCAAAGTCTTGCCCAAGAACTTTGCAACATCTCTAAAATATATTCCTTTTTCTTCTTTGACACTGCTACAACTCTGCTGCAGGCCTCCATCATCTTCCATCTGGATTACTACAATAGCCTTCTGAAGGGGAGGAGGGAGTCTGCTGTTTCAAATCTCTTCCTACTCCAATTTATCCTCCATTCAGCCACTAAAATGATTTTCTTAAAACACAGGTCTGGTCAACTCCCTCTCTAACTCAACAAATACCAGCATATTCCTATTGCTTCCAGGATAAAATACAAAATGCTTTCTTTAGCATTCAAACTTCTTCTTTATCTAATCTTTTACTTTCCCAATATTCTTACACTTTACTCTCTGATGCATACTTTTTGATCCGTGACACTGGCCTCCTGGCTCTTCCACAAACAAAATAATCCACCTGTCTTCTTGGGGCATTCTCTCTGGCTGTCCTCCATATCTAGACAACTCTTCTTCCTCCACTCTGACTACTGACCTCCCTGGAATCCTTTAAGTACCAATTAAAATTCTACCTTCTCAAAAGTCTGGAAAGATTTACACGAACTAATGCTGAGTGAAGTAAGCAGAACCAAGAAGGCAATGTACACAGTAGCAAAATTATGTGATAATAATCAACTGTGATGGACTTGGCTCTTTTCAATAATGAGGTGATTCAAGACAATTTCAATAGACTTGGATTCAAAGTGCCATCTAGAAAACAGATAGAGAACCATGGAAACTGAATATGAATCAGAACACTATTTTCAGCTTTTTATGTGTGTGTGTGTGTGTGTGTGTAGTTATTTACTTGTTTTTCTTTTCTTTCTCATATTTTTCCCCTTTTGATCTGATTTTTCTTGTGCAGCATGACAATTATAGAAATAAGTTTAGAAGAATTGGATGTGCTATATTAGATTGCTTGCTGTTTAGGGGAAGGAGGAGGAAAATTAGTAACACAAGGTTTTGCAAGGATGAATGTTGAAAACTCTCTTTGCATATGTTTGGAAAAATAAAATACTATTAAAAAGAAACTGTTTAAAATAAAATAAAATTCCACCTTCTTTAGAAAGCCTTTTCTACCCCCTCCTAATCCTGCATGATCCATTTGTTATTATTTTTTTTATCCATCCTATTACATAGCTTGTTTTGTATATATCTGTTTACATTTTGTCTTCATTAGATTATAAGCTCTTTGAGGGCATGAACTACTCATCTTTGGCCTCTTTTTGTATTCTCAGTACTTAGCATACTATGTGGCACATAAGAGGTTCTTAATGAAAATTTCTTGAATGATTGTATCCTTTCTATTCATCATTTCTTCGGAAGCAGTAATATTCCATTACATTCATGGGCCATAATTTGTTTAGCTATTTCCCAATGGCTGGGTCTCTGCTTTTGCATCTAATTTATTGCTACCATTTAAAAGTGGGCTAGCTTGATTTAGTAATTTGGTAGACAAAGTAAGTTGGAGGCTTTTTACAAATTGTCCATATAGGACAGCAGCCCCCAGTTATCTTTTAATACCTGTTGTGTGTAAACAAGATAAAAATAAAGGCAAGCATTGATTGAATTACTTTGATATTCAGGATAATGCTTCTCAAAAATACTGAACAACATTTTTGAATCCTGTCATTTCAGCTTTTTTATACTTCATGTCCCTTCTGAGGAATGGAGCCTAGTGAAGCAAGATTGAACCCGAGTAATTTTTCAAGGCTGATTATACAATATTTTCCTTATTCACTCTACATTCCCATGGAATTGGACTACATGTTCTTCCTTAAAGATGATATTTGTTTCCTTACTCCATGTTTATGGATAGACTTCCCCATTAATAAAAAGCTCCTCACCTCTTATAATGCTAAATTCTTTTAAAGCTCAGTCCAGGTGCCACTTTTTACATGATGTCTTTCTTTGTTCTCCAAGTTGCCTGAATTGTATACTCTCAAATTAGTTTGTATGTTTTGTTCTTATCTACATTAATACACTTTCCTCCTAATTTAATGTAAGCTCCCTAAGCACAGGAACTATTTCATCCTAGCATAGTACATGGCAAACAGAAGGTGCTTAATGTTTGCTTATGTAAATCAATAAAATTTCCTCGGTCTTAGATCAGTGTCAGACCCCTGAACTCTCAACTTCTGACCTTCTCTCTTCTGCATCTGTTTTTCAGTCTCATAATTCTTGGTTTGAGATTTACACATTACCTTCCACCTTTAGCCTTTTCAACTCCATGACAGCTTGTTTCTTTATCTTACTTTGAATTTTCATTCCATATACTCTCACTTTGGCAAACACTTCTTGGCTACAGACACTCAAAGTAATCTCTTGAATTGGGGAAAGGCCAATCACCATAACTGATTTTATTTACTCTGAATCTCTGAGGGTTCCAACTCTGTCTCCTCCCTTTGGACAGGGGGAACAATAATCATTCTTGTGTTTGAATACTGGTAAAGGTCAGACTTCCCCTTAATTCCTTAATCTTTCATAATCAGTCCAGTTTTTCCAACAGTTTAATCCTCTTTCTTACTGCCCTCTCCAATTTCCCTACATTCCTCTCAACTCACAGAGCTTAGAATGAAACACAGAGCTCTAATAAATGACTGCCCAATGCTCAGGATAAAGACAGGCTTATCTCACAATAATTGCATATGTCTCCCATTGAAACCCCTCAGCATCAGTCTTCCCTGTAACAGCTACATTAATTTTGTTAAGATACTAAAAAAGAGGATGTCGGTTTCCCTGACAAAAGGCACAATATAAACAAAATGAATTATTAGAATGAACTATGTATCAGGTAAAAATAAAACACATGTTAATAAGGAGTTGGGGCTGTTTCATTTGTTGCATAAAAAATATGGAAGTAGGGTAAATCAGTACCAACAGATAACTCAGTCCCAGAATTGTATAGTGGGAAGAGCTGGAGACCTGGGCTAGAATCATAACTGCTACAGTGACACTATACTACATATATGCTTTGAAAGAATTTAGGGTATAAGAGGTGAGGAGCTTTTTATTAAAGGGGGAAGCCTATTCATAGACATGGAAAAGAAAACAAATATCATCACTAAGGAAGAACATGTAGTCCAATTCCATGGGAATGTAGAGTGAATAAGGAAAATATTGTATAATCAGCCTTGAAAGAACTCGGATTCAGTCTTACTTCACCAAGCTCCATTCCTCAGAAGGGACATGAAGTATAAAAAAGCTGAAATGGCAGGGTCCAAAAATGTCGTTCAGTATTTTTAAGAAGTTTTGTCCTGAATATCAAAGTTCCATGCCCCAAAGTAAGCCAATTTGCCATTCTTAGCCTAGGATTCCCCTTGATAAAATGGAGATTATTATTCCTGCACTATTCTGCCCATGGAGTTATAATGAAAGTACTTTGGAAACTGCATAGTATAGAGGGGCCAGACCATTAGTATTAAAGTTGAGAAGACTTATATTGGTATTCTGCCATAGACCAAGCTTGCTGTTGATGGATGAATCACTTAGGTGTGGAAAGTCTCATCCATGAGAGTATTCAGACTAGGTGGCTTTAAGAGTTTTTCTGAGGACATTTATCTCAGAAATTTGCTTCACATTAGTGGTTTTTCTTATGTCCACTTTAGTGCTTGTTAGATGCTTGGTAGGGTTTGTTTCACTTTTGTCCAGTATCTGATACATTTGAGGCTCTGATTAATAGTATGTTGAATTTAATTCCCTCATCTTTCAATGGGGCATGAATCAACAGGATACCTCCAAAATTAAGCAATGAGTTCTAAACAACTGTGATTATGACACTGAGATGGAGGAATTTTTATGAAATTTAAGTCATCTACATTTTATGTCCAAGAGTACACTGATCTTTACAAGGCATCTAATTGATACTTCTTCAGAATTGAGGAGATTCATTTACACAGTAACTCTTATTAAGCCTCCTTATAATGTGAAGTGTTTTGCTAGATACTGGGGGGGGGTTGAAGAAGGCTATGATGCTAATTATACTTTTGAGGAACTTATCCACAACCCATTTCCAAGTTTAATCCCATTAGTTAAGGAGGCGAAGTAAGGCAAACTGTATAAATATAGAGATTCTTCAAGATCCCACTGAGGTGCTGATTTCAAGAAAAGTTTTTTATGACCCATTCCCTTCTCCCTAAGTTAGTGCTTTATATCTCTTCAATGAGGGAGGGAGGGAGGAAGGAAATGGGGAAAGAAGGGAGGAAGGAAGGGGGAGAGAGACAGAGACAGAGAGAAAGAGAGAGACAGAGAAACAGACAGAGACAGAGACAGAGACAGAGAGAGATCTATCTGTATCTATTTATCTATCTATAGGTATGCATATATATGTATATATATATATCTTTTCAATGGAATTTTAGTTTCTTGAGGACAAGGGCTCTTTTTAATTTTTGCTCTGTAATCCCAGTACCCAGTACAAAACATCACTTAATAAATGCTTCTTGAATTGATTGAAATCAAATTAGATCTTACTATCATAGAAGATAAGAGATTCATTGTTTTAAAAATCCTTAATTTTGAAAAATAAAAAAAAATAAGAGATTCATCTGATCTACATCTATAAGGCCATCTAGTCCAAATTTCTCATGGAGAAAGAAGGCCAAAGGAAGTAAAATAAAAATGGAAAGAATCCACTAATCATCTCCTAAAAGAGATCCCAAAATGAAAATTTCCAGGAATATTATAGCCAAATTTCACAGTTTACACATTAAAAGAGAAAATATTTCAAGTAGTCAGAAATAGAAAATTTAAATATCATGGAGCCATAATCAAAAATCTACCAGCTTCCATGTTAAAGGAGAAAAGAGCTTGGAATATGATATATTCCAAGAGGCAAAGGAGCCAGGATTACAATCAAGTAAAATCTATCCAGTAAAACTGAGTATAATCATTCCTGGGGTAAAATAGATATTTAATGAAATAGAGAACTTTCAAGCATTCCTGATGAAAATATCAGCACTGAATAGAAAATTTGATATTGAAACACAAGACTGAAAGAAAGCCTACAAGGCAAATATGAAAGTATAATCAAAAGAGACTAAATAAAGTTAAACTGTTTATATTCTTATGAAAAGATGATACATGTAACCTAAGAATCTAAGATGATACATACAAATCCTAAAAACCTTAAGGCAGTATGAAGCAGTCCACATGGGCAGAGAACACAGATATGAATTAATTATGTTAGGATGATCCCCACCAAAATTAAAAAAAATAAATTGGGATGAGAAAGAGGAGACATAATTGAAAAGAGAGGAGGAAGAGGGAAAATGGGGAAAGTTATCTCACCTAAAAGATGTGCAAGGAAGAGTTTTTATATTGGAGGGAGAAATGGAACAGTGGCAGTCAACAGTCAACACTTAAACCTCACTTTCATCAGCATTTACTGGAAGAAAGACCATATAGCCAAACTCAGTTGATTATAGAAATCTATCTTATGCAGTAGGAAAATAGGAGGGGGAAAGGATAAGAGACATGGAGGAGGGGTGACAAAAGGGAGGATGGATTAAGGAAGGCAGTAGTTTTTGAAGTAAAACAGGTTTTTGAGGAGGGACAGATAAAAAGATATAAAAGAATAAGCAGAAGAAAATAGAGGAAATGAATAGTAATCATAACTGTAAATGTTAATGGGATGAGCTCACTCATAAATTAGAAGGAGATAGCAGAATGGATTGGAAACCAGAATCCAACAATTTATCGTTTACAAGAGACACACTTGAAATAGAAAGATACATAAAAATGAGTTAAAATAAAGGGCTGGAACAAAATCTATTATACTTCAAACTAAAGTAAAAATGGCAGGAGTAGCAATCACAATCTCAGATAAAGCTAAAAGAAATAATCAGGGAAACTGCATTTAAAAAAAAAGATACCAGAGACAATGAAGTAATATTTTTAAAAAATTACAGGAAGCTTCTTTGATATTTCTGAAATATATAGGGAACTAAGTCATGTTTATAAAAATAAGAGACATTTCCCAGTTGATAGTCAAAGGACATGAACAGGTAGTTTTCAGAAGAAGAAATCAAAACTATTTAAAGTCATATTAAAAATGGTCCAAATCACTCTTCATTAGTGAAATGCAAATGAAAACAACTCAAGTATCATCTCTTATCTATCGAAAATGACAACTGCTGAAGAGGATGAGGGAAAATAATAGGTACATTAATTAAATGTTGGTAGAATTGTGAATTGTTCCAACCCTTCTGGCTAGCAACTTGGAAATATACCCAAATGGTTATAATTCTGTTTACCCTTTGACTCAGAAATATCCGAGATCAAAGGAAAAGAATAAGGAACTATATGTAAAAAATATTTATAAAAGTTCTTTTGGTGGCAAAGAACTGGACATTGAGGGGTTATCCATCAACTGGGGAATGGCTGGGCAAGTTGTGCATATGATTGTGATGGAATACTATTGTACTATAAGAAATAACAAAGGGGGTAATGGTTTTGAGGGGGGTGGCAAGAACTATATAAACTGATACAAAGTAAAGTGAAAAGAACTGGCAGATCATTGTGCACAACAATAGCAACCTTGCAATGATCAACTGTGAAAGACTTGGTTACTCTAATTAATATAATATTCTAAGACAATTCCATGGTGGAAAAAAAATGCTCCCTACCTCCAGAAAGACAATTGATGAACTCTGAGTACAAATTAAAGTATAATTTTCTCACTTTCTTTATTTTTCTGTGATAAGTCTGTTAAGGAAATATGTTTTGTATAATTTCACTTGGATAATTGATATCATTTTGCTAGCTTTCTTAGTGGGTGGGAGAAGGATGGGAGGGAAGAAGAGAATTTGAAACTCAATTTAAAAAGGTTAAACTAAATAATGTATTTTTTGAATGTTAAAGCTGAGGGGGAAATAAGTTATATAAAGCATGGCAGAGCTCAAAAGGGCAGAATAAGGATAATTCACTGGCTAAAGAATAATAGTCAGGACCAGTGGCTTTTGATCACTGGAGCAGAATTTTTTTCTCTGCATAGGTACTTTCTCCTCCCTTGTGGAAAGAAGGAAAACACCTCAGAGGAAATGTTTAATTAGAGGGACACAATCTTTCCTTAAGTCAGAAGTAATGAAAAAGGAGAATGTCTGTGAAGCCATTTGGATTACTTATCCTCATCAGAGTGGTAAAACACCTTAATCAGCATCAGATAATGCAAATGCATTGGATTTTCACATCATCTCCAAAGGGAAAAAAATTGTATAAGAAGAAGAACATGTTTGCATCTTTCCATGTAGTACCAAAATGGAGGGTGCCATTCAAAATCCAACTTCCTCAATCCAGCATATTTTTCCTGAATCTTCCATGAAATTCCTCCCAGCAATTCCATTTCCAAAACATTACAAGCTGATGGACATTGGGTGACATCTCCATGGTAACCCTGGGCTATATATTTCCCCTAAGTCTTCAAACATTATCACTTGCTTCAAGTAATCCTCACATGAAATCATCCTGAAACCCTTTGCCATCTTAATTATTCTCCTCAAAATTATTTCCAGCATTTCAATGTTCTTCTTAAAATTCAACACTCAGAAATGAGCACCATATCCCAGATGTTGTGTGACCAGGCTAGAGGAAAGCAAAACTATTAATTATATAGTCTTGCATAAAGACATTACAGAGAGATTTTCAAGCATATGCAATCTCTTACTAGAACTGACCTTCCCCCTTTCTTGAAAGGGTGAAAATACAGTTGTCCATTTTCCTTTTTTGTATATATTTCATGATATATATTTGCATATATATAAATATATACATATATTTATAATTCCATATAATCTGAGCTTTCTTTATGGGGGTTCATTTGTATTTTTTCTGCAGTACTGAAGAAGAAAAAAACCTGGAAATTATAAATTTCTTAAGAACAGGGGTAATGTTTATCTACGTTTTGCATTTCTCCCATACTCATAGTGTTCTGCACACTGTAGATGCTTAATAAATAGTATTCATAGAATTAAAATGAAGATGCCTCAGGCTTTAACAATGCTGAGGACTCAGAAACATACCGTTGGCACTGTGTTCTAGCAGTGAACTAAAGTACCCCTATTATTCATACCTGGGTTAGAGGGGAGCCTATTAGCTTGGCGCTAATACTTTAAACAATACAGCTGTATCTCTTGATAACCAGTCATCTTTTGTGATGAGTATATTCCAGTGTGTATCATGATGACCATCCCATAGGGTATGCTCAGGATTATCCTTCCTGAAGTGCACCAATCACATACACTTGCTCAATATTTGGGACTTTGGGGAATGATAAACTTCTTGACTTCTTCCAACTGTGTGGTCTCTCATCATGCTCTCCCATCACTGAAGACTTGTTGCTTTGTGTGAAACAGAAAACCCTATGATGTCTCTTAGCCCCTCATCCATCCTTTAACTTGTGGTACAAGATGCTGCATAAGTTAAGGAGGAGAGAAAGCTTCCAGTTTGAGCTTTGTTCAGTCCTCCTACTGACTTTATGTAATTCTGGGACCTCCCATGAAGAAGGAGGAGGTAATAACAGCTCTTTTTTTCTCCATTCTAAACACCATATATCTGTGAATTCAGAGCAGCTAAGGCTTATGTTTTAATAGGCAAGTCTTACCTTGGTTTAGAGATGTATCTTTTGTGTTTATTCTTTCCCAAGTTAGAGTAATGAATAACTATTCTGAAATTGTTATACCTAGCCTTGAAAGTGACCTTGTGATTATCCAGGGGTCTTGGTACCATTTTGGTCAAAGCTGGCTGGTGGCCTGGGGAAGAGTTCCTGACAAATTCTCCGATTCTTTTCTAGAAGATGATCACCATCAAGAGGATAGATGCATATGTAACTGAAGACATGGACTGGGAACTTTTGGAACAGTTGAGCGATGAAAGGAAATGTAAAGTACCTGAGCAGTTATCTTGAAAACTGTTTTATGTTATGATGAATTTGGTATTAGCCTTCTGTGCATATAATGGTAGTTATACATTAATGCCAGCAATTGATGTGAATGCTGGATGAAGCAATGAGTGAAATAAATATGAATGGGGCCAGGCGAGTTCAAACATATATCTTGGAACTGACTTTATTTCTTACAGCTTTCCATTTATACCCCACCACAAGCATATTTTTTCTTTGTTATACATTACACCAATACCAGAAAATCACCGAAAGTATAACCAAGTTTGTGACATTTCCTTATTCTATTAGTCAAGGCCTATCCTCTTATTTGTTTTCATTTTTGAAAGTATCCTGTCTCAAAATAAAATATATTCAGTCATTTCAACCTTTTTAGCTCCAGTAAATAATCCAAGGGGGCTCAGATATGTGTTATTCAACTGTGGGACTGGCTTTTCCAAGTACCCTAAAGTCCTCCAAAAGATCTTGCCTTGCTTGGGTCTTCCAAACAACTTAATCTGGCTCCCCACACATTAAGTTATAGAATCCTATTTTAAGTTGTTCTGTCAGTGCATACTATGACTCTTTTGTGTATAAGAAATAAAACTATATCCCATATTTGATTCATTTTATAGTTCAAATATGTTTGTATTTCCAGAAAGAAAGGTGTACAAGTAAATAGTCTCTAGAGAATAAAAAGTAGGAGATATAATAAAAGGAACTCTCCCACCCCCATTTTCATTACTGACTAAAGTCCGCAAGATTAGATCTGGTTCAATCACATGAATGGATCCAGATCCCTAGCTCCTTGGGTCTGGCAGGGCTTTTTTTTTTAAATTGTTTGAAGTCATACACAGTTGGACAGTGAATGGTCCAGGAAGACTTCAAACATTGGCAGTCTTTCAGATACCATGATATGGTGTAACTTCTTTCAAATTGTGCTCAACCCTGACTGTCAACCCTCAGGGACAGCTAGTCAGGGAATAAACCTCTTATGTGAATGATGGGGCTCATGAAGAGGTTCAGTATTGTTATAGAGATTGGTCACAAAATAAACCACAGAGAAAATGATGAAGTGAAAATGATGAAGTTAAAAGAAAACTGAGCCTCAGTTACTGAGTTCACTCTCCTATCCCTGGGAATTGGAGAATCCTGGGAGCAGATACATTGCATGATATTGGAGCCAGTCAAAATCCAAAAGAAGGGGCCTGATGATGTCAACTATGGATTATCCACATTTACTTTTGCAGCTGGTTCATTTAGTTTCCTTTGCCCCTTGCACTTTGCATACAATCATGTACAATTAAGTTGCCTAAGGTCATATAGATAGTAAGTGGCTGAGATGGAGTTTTCTTTGGTGTGAATTCCCTATTGTTTAAAAAGCACTTCATTTTGGGTAAAAGCTTTCCCATGTGAACTAGCTTCATCAATCCTTTATTCTCCCTTGGTACAGTGTCCCTGCTTTCTCACCTTTTTTCAGCTTCCTCTTTTTCCCTATAGCCCCTTTCTTCTCCCGTGCCCTTCTTTAACAAGCTCTTCTCTTGCTCCTGGCAAATGCTGTTGATTTCTTCTTTTTCATTTTCCCCACTACAAAAACTAGTGGAACTCTCTCTTCCTGCAGTTCTCTTTCAACCTGGAGACTCTCTTAACCTCTTTCTTCTATGTTCTCTCCCTTAATACATTTTTTTCTTATTCATTTCCCAATATTATTCATTGAATCATTCATCTGTTATTTATATGATTCAGTCTTTGTCACAGATACCTCATTTTCATGTTTAGTTGTTTTTCTCCACCCCCCAAGTACTATATAGCTTTTTTTCTGTGTTGAAGAATAATAGCTTAAGACTTCCCAAAGTATATTCTTCTTGTCATGGAACAAAAAATTATAGACTTAAAGATAAAGGGATCTTGGAAGTTCAATATCCTCATTCTACAAATGGATAACATGAAGGTCAGAGATGTTCAGCAGATCCTGGATCAAAATTTGGGAGGGACCCCAAAAGTCATTTAGTCTAATTGTCTTATTATGCTTGTGCATGCACATACTCACACACAGAGACAGATGCAGAGAAACACAAAGAGAGACAAAGAAAAAGAGAGAGATGAGGAATGAGAGAGAGACATACAGAGAAAGAATGAGAGAGACAAAGACAGTGACAGAGACAGAGAGAATGAGAGAGACAGACACAGAGATAGACAGAGTAAGTGTCATTATGAGGAAATAAATAAAAGTGATTTGTCCAAGATGATGAAATTCCTAAGTGGCCCAATAGGGAATTTAGCTCAAGTTTCCTGACTACAAACTTTTTTGTCTTGAATTAAAAGCTGCCTCCCCATTTCCCAATGCTCCATCTATCTTTTAGGTTAACCCACACAAGGTGCCCTGGGAACTGGTCTTGGAACTCTTTCTATAATTCCCCCCACCTTCCACTTAAATATTTCAATCAAGAAAAACAGCTTATTCTCAGATGCAAAAATCTAGTACAGAAGTGCTTCATGAAGTGATTGATATTCAGCATTGACAGTGTGAATCCTGAATCCCACCAATTCTGCTTCAGATCTTCCAGAACTCCTATTCTGAGCTGGAATAGAAGGTTGCCATCCCTGCTCCCCTCTCCCAAGCCTCAGATTTTTCATCTATACAATTAAAAGGTTGGAGTAGAGGAATAATGAGGTCCTTTTCAGGTCATAATTTAAGATCCTAGCAAAGAGAAATCCCTTTCTACTAAAGGCACTGTGCAGTCCAAAGTGACCCCTCTCTGTTTATTTATATTGTCAGCTCTTCATCTGCCAAGGTTAATTATCTCAGGACACTCCTCCAACCCTTTCTTCAGGTCAGAAAAAAAATTTAGTTTCTATGGATCCCTGGAATACTTTGTTGTCCTAAGAGTTGGAAGAGACATAGGTATGGCTCAGGCATGAGAGAGAAATCTGGGATTTCAACTGTGGAATTAAATCCTATGTCTAATTCTTGCCTCCAACACTTGCTAGCTCTGTGACTTAACCAATATGACTCCAGCTCTTTTGTCTATAAAATATAACATAATCAAGATCAACAACAACCATTTATAGGGTGACTAACTTTTATATAGACATACTATGCTAAGCCCATTAGAAATCTTCCTATTTCATCTTCACAACAATCCTGTGAAGTGATTCTTTTTAACACAATGAGGAAACTGGAACAAACAGAACCCAGGATTACACATTGAATGTTCAAGGCTGGATTTGAATTCATCTTCCTGACTCATCACTAATTCACCTATTTGTCCTAGCCCTGAGCTTCAGATGTCCTTGAGGACCAGTCCAAGCCTCAGTTCTGATTTTCCCTTACAGAGGCAGCGTATGGAGAACTCAGAGACTTGCCATCTAGAAGTGGTATCTAGTACAGAGTTAAAGGGAACCTACTTATTGTAGAAATTCCACGGACACTGAAATAGAAAAGGACACTTGGAACTCAGAAAACAGTTTGTAACTTAATTCAGAATGTAAGCTTCTTGAGGGCAGGGGACTATTTTTAATTTTCTTCCTTTTTTTTGTAACTCCAAGGCTTAATCCATAAGAAACACATAATAAATGTTGATTGATGAACCCCAAATAACACACAAACACACACATATTTCCATCTTCTGCCCAAAGGAGAGGACAATTGGCTCTTCTACATGCATGCATACATATATATGAACTACATATTTACTGAATGGATTTTTTTTTTTAAATGAAGTTTGCCCTAATGAAACCCTATACAATCGATATTCAGCGAAGTTCTTAACTATTACTATAAACTTAGCTCACTCAACCAATGGGATCTAGCTGGCTAATAACACCAGTAATAAATAAAATAAAACCTAACTGTATAAACAGCAGTGTCTGGACTAAATTAACCCCTCCTTATTTTTAGAGAGAATCAATGAAAGCCCTCAGTATCTCACAATTCTCTTTTGCATACCATTAATTTTGTTGATTAATTATTTAATAAACAAGTTCATCAATTTCTTAATTTTTGATTATGATAAAATATTAATTAATAAAATAAAATGAATGAGTTGTTAGTGAATTAATAAATTATAATAAAATAGTTAATCATTTATATGATGGATTATAGTCTTGATGGTGTTTTAATAATTTAAAAGTATTGAAGGAAGTAGAAAATGGATGTTTTCTCTTTTTTTCTTCTGTTTTCTCTCTGCTTCTGGGTATTGTAACTCTGATGGTTACATAGGAAATTGTTTTGAGTTCTAGATCAATGAATGAAGCTTTGACACTGAATGTCAGATAGTTGACTATGTTAGATGGTCACATGGAAGAAACTGAATGGCTCTTAAGAGTTGAGATTATGAGTATTTCCTAGATTCTCTTCTTTTTTCCTTAAATTAATTTGCAATTATCTTATTTCTTATTTTAGGAATTTTATGAACAAACATGTATCAAATGCTACTATAAATAATATGGGGGCATTGCGCTTAGATGCAGAAATTAAACACTGATTGTCCTCAAGGAGCTTACTAATTGTGGGATCAGAAGTGGGTTGAATGGGAAGGCAGTTTTATAAATCCATGTAATAAAATTGAAGGGCAATCAGGGCAAAGCAGAAATCCAGATAATGTGGCTTTAGAAATTTGAGGAGGGAGGGGCAGCTAGGTGGCAGTGGATAGAGCACCAGCCTTGAAGTCAGGAAGACCTGAGTTCAAATTTGGTCTCAGACACTTAACATTCCCTAGCTGTGTGACCCTGGGCAAGTCACTTAACCCCAATTGCCTTAGCAAAAAGCAAAAAAAAAAAAAAAAAGAAAGAAAGAAATTTGAGAAGGGAGAGATCACTTTCACCTGGAAGGAAGGTATCAAATTCAACAATTATTAATTTGTTCATTCAATAAACTCTAATGAAACATCAATTTATCAGGCTATGTATTTGTAGGGAAAATAGAAAATTTTGGTAAGACAGGATCACTATTCTTGAAGAATTTAGAGTTGTCTTGGATGATCATGGGCTAATATAAGAACCTGAAATCCATCTGGAAAAAGAAACTCAAGGAAATGAAAATGAAGTAAGGCCTGATAATAAGGTAAGGTTGGATATCTTCTGTGTCTTATGCTTATTTGGGCCGACTACTACAGCATTATATTAAGGAACAAGGACAAGGATTATCATAAATAACACTATCACATATGGATGAGCAAAATATAGGGAAAAGTATGCTGGCTCTGAAATCAGAGGACATGATTCCTGCCTATGTGACCTTGGACACAAGGATCCTTTCTGGGCCTTAGTTTACTCATCTGTAAAATGAAAGGGTAGGCTAGATGGCTATTGAAGTTCCTTCCAGGTCCAAACCTATGATTCTATGGGCATATTAAAAAGCTGGAAAATAAGATGGGCATCAGGAAAGACTCACTACGGGAGGTGACATTTCAATTGAACCTTAAATGATATGCATACATTCAACAGGCAAAAATTGGGGGTAGGAGTGGGAGTTTTCATGCATAAGACAGAGAAAAGAAAAATTGGGGCATATTATATGATCTATGTGGGAGGAAAAAGTGATGAGAAGGAGAAAGATATTTGGATTTGTGATTTAATTGGTTTGGAGAATTCCTAGTGATGAAACTCCTCCTTCCTTTGCAATTATTCTGCACATTATAGTCTTATCAAATGGTCTTACTTGACTTAAGTAATTTGCTCAGGGTCATACAGACAGGAGCAGGCAATGGCAGGATCTGAACTAGGCCATACTTTTTTTTTCAAGGTCAGCTTTCTATTCATACTATCTCTCACTCAGTAATTAGAATTATCCCAAAATGGAATGGATGATCTTGGAAAATGACAAATTTCTCATCAAAAGCTATTTGTGACAAGTCTACATGATCATGTGAAGGGATGCGGTAGAGGGCATTCATTCCTTATATTTTCTGCTCAATCTCTTCTATTTCTATGACTCTAAATATCAATTAAAGATAGCTAATGGGCACAGGGATAAAGTACTGGACCTGGATTCAGGAAGATTCATTTTTCTGAATTCAAATCTGGCCTCAGACAAGACCCTGTACAAGGTACTTAATCTTGTTTGCCTTAGTTTCCTCATCAGTAAAAATGAGTTGGAGAAGGAAATGGCAAACTCCTCCATCGTTGCAAATAAATCACAGATGGGTCACAAAGAGTCAGACATGACTGCAAATGATTGAACAATAAACACATATCTATTGAGGGTCTACAAAAGAAAACACATTCTTAGGCGCTATTGTTTTTGCTGTTTTTGTTTGTTCTTTGTTCTTGAAAACTACCATGACACCAGGAAGGTGATGTCATGGCAAGCAAGTGAATTGGATTTGAATGAGGGAGGGCAATGCAAAGTCATCAACCTCACTTTCTTTTTGGAAGTCATCGGGGTTCAGAAGCCAGCTATAGAGCAAGAAGACTGGAGATGACCCCAGATGATAAATGAAGAATATTCCTTGCTCTCAACATGTTTATTATATGGAATAGGACACAATTCAAGGCAGAATATAGATACTGTGATAGAGCTATCTCAGGGAGTCAAGAGCTCCCTATCACTGATGTTCTTCCAACAAAGAAAGGAGTGTCAGAGAAGGAATTATTATTCAACTATAGTTGGACCAGAAGACACCTCTGGAAGGCTTATGATGCTGTAAAACCTATTCTGTAGTTTCTTCCCAGGGATATGGTGTGGATTAATTTCTGTGAATCCTATTAAATTCACCCTAGAAATGGCTATCATGTCAATACATGGTGTTTTTATCATAGAATTTTTAGGGAAGTAAAACAGAAGCCAAATATTCTGTTTCTAGGTGTTTCAAGAGAGGAAAAGTCCTTTTGAGGACTTAAGAAAAGTGAGCATTTGGGACTTCATTTATATTCCTTTAACTTTCATGCATAAGAAGTAGCAACCTCAGGAATTCAATTTGAAAAAAGAAAAAGGAAAAACAAACCCTGAAACAATGTTTAACAATGAAATATAGTTGTGACTTTCTCTAATCTTTATAGTTGAGTTTATTTTGATGGCATACAAGAGATAATTCCCATTACTAGAACAGAGGCATTTAAAGCATAGAGCTACTTGACCGTGTGTCCAGCAAACCCCTTAGGTGCCAGGGAAACAAATGAAAGTGTAATTGGCAAATATTTAACAAAAGTGATAAAACTGCAATGCAAATAATATGAATTTGTGGTTTTCTAAGTCAATTTGTTACCCACAAGGATCCATTTCTATTTGAGTTTGGCTTTGCTACTTTAGAGCACAGTGGATAGAGTCCTGGCCCTGGACATTATGTTGTCAGACTGGAAATTTTGGCTTCCATGGTGTGCTGTGCCACTATGAGCAAAATCATTTCTGAGCCCCAGTTTCTTTATCTGTAAAGGGGTGTGTGTGTGTGTGTGTGTGTATGTGTGTGTGTAATACTAGTATTTATCTCACAGAGTTGTTCTTGAGAGTGGTAAAATGATGAGATTCAGGGAAATATGGGTTCAAATCATTTTTTTAGATCCTAGCTGTGTGACCCCAAGAATGTCATTTAACTTCTTGGTTTTCTCATATTTGAATTAAAGGGTTGAACTTAAATGCCTCTAAAGTTCCTTCCAGCTGAAAGATCAATAATGCTCTCATCCCAAGGTGCTTTGAAATCTATAAAGTGCTCTATAATTGGCTGATAGTTCAAAGGATGCTTGCTTTCATCTATGTGATCATCCCCTCCAATGGTACAGATGACAGCTTGTCTCAGAACCTCTCCTCCTCTGAAGCCACTTTTGCCCTCTGTCTCCATATTGTGGCAATGAGGAAGCTTCATGACTGGATCACTTGAAATTATCTGTGAGGCACATGGCCATAACCACTGGACATAGCCATTTCCTCTTCACACCATTTGCTATTTCTTCATGCATTTTCTAGTGGGTAAAATGCTGCAGGCTCTTCCTACCAACCTTCTCTCCCTTGCCCTGTGAATGACCCTTAATTCTGATTCCTCAGAAATTATGTCACAGAAATGGGCTTTATTATCCTAGCCCTCAGGCAGCTGTGTTGTAGAAGGAAATATAATGGAACTAGAGCTGGAGAGACACGAATTGCAATAGTATCCAAATTCTCTGCACTCCAGTTAATCATGTCACCATTTTCAGCCCATTTTCTTACTTTAGCGGTGGAAAGAGCTCTGCTTCTGGCATCAGATTACCTGGGCCCAAAAATTATCTCTGTTGCTCATGATCTATGTGGCTAAATCCCTTCGCTACCTTGGGATCCAGTTTCTTCAGCTGTGAAGTGAGTGTGTAGTATGAGATAATATGTAAGATCCGTCAATAGCCCAAGATATAGCTCTACATCACTCAACCCATGGACATTTATTAAATACCTACTGTGTGTAATGCTCTTTACTTATCACTCATCTCCTCCACATAGGTGTTTTGCATATATGTAGTTTGGTTTTGCATGTTGCTTTCTCCATTAAAATGTGAGCTCCTTAACAGAGGAACAATGTTTTTGTTTGAGCTTTTCTTTGTAACTCCAGAACTTACTATGGTACCTGATACATAGTAAGTTCTTAGTAAAGTTCCTATCCCGTGGCTTTCCTTTCTTAATTATCTTCTATTTATCTTACATATAATATTTTTGAATATTTGTGCTTCTTGTCTCCCTTATTAGACTGGGAGCTCTTTGACAACTTATCATTATGCTTGGCAAATAGTAGGTATTTAATAAATGTTTATTGATGTATCTTCTTTCTTTCTTTCTTCCTTCCTTCCTCCCTTCCTCTCTTCCTTCCTTCCTCCCTTCCTTTCTTCCTTCTTTTCTTTCCTTCTTTCTTTTTTCTTTCATCCTTACCTTCCTTCCTTCTATCCTTTCTTCCTTATTTCTTTATTTCCTTCCTTCCCTCCTTTCTTTTTCTCTCCTATTCTCTTTTCCCTCTCTTTTTTATTTTCTTCCTTTCTTTTCTTTCTTTCTGTTCTTCCTTTATCCTCTCTTCTTTTCTTCCTTGTTTTTACTTCATTCTTTCCTTCCATCTTTTCCTTCCTTCCTTCCCTCTTTTTTCCTTCTTTCTCTCTATCCAGCTATCTATTTGTCTACTTATAACATGGAGCAAATTATGTGGGCTGGGGGAGCATGAAAGAGTTTTGAAGTAAGAAAGTCATGCTGGTATTACCTACGTGGTAGACAGTGGTAATTTTTTTTAAACTTCAAAGAACTATAGAATTGATATTGATTTGTATTGCTATTACCACACATCTTTTATTCACAGTATTTACACTGTTTAAAATGCCATCCATTTTCTTTTCAAATTATTTTGATCATGTCAGCCCAAGGACTTAAGATCTGTCATTTGCAAAGTGAGGAGGATTGGTTAGGAGACTGGTAAGGGCCCTCTTGTCTCTGGAACTCTGTGTTCCACAGTGTCACCTAACACTATCTCTGTAATGATTCTCTCAATTCTTACATTCTATTAAAGGTCCTTCTCAACTCTTACATGTAATGTTTAAAAATTCCTTCCAGTTCTGACATTTTATATTAATAGAATTTAGAGCCACAAGGAATCTTAATTGTACACTCATTTAAGTATACTGAAGTTCAGGGAAAGGAATCACATAAGTAATATAAGGGCCCTTACAATTCTGACAATCATTTCCTTCCAGCTTTGATATTCTTTGTTTTTACATCCCACCCAGCTCTGTTATTCCAAGGTCTTTCCCAGGTCTGACATTCTGTTCTGAGTTGTTATTAGCTATATGGCATAATAATACAGGATTTATAGTATATCATATATCAGGGCTTCTTCCACTCATGACTCCTTTTCATTTGAGAAATTTTTGCATGACCCAGGATACATAGGCATATATATATATATATATATATGTTTATATTATTACCAAGAATAAATCATAATTTCATGATCCCCACATTCAATTATAAGATTCCATATGGAGTCATGAACCACAGTTTAAGAAGCTGGATCATATAGTATAGTAATAATATACTGATAGTAGCTATATGTTATAATGATAGCACTATTGTGTAATGAACATTGGACCTGGATTTATGAAAATTTGAGTTCAAATTCTGATTTACTCATTTAATAGTTGTAATACTCTGGGGAGACAACTTAATATTTCTCACTTTCCTTATTTATAAAATCATCATCATAATAATATATGCTTATATATCTCAGAGTTATGGTGAGGATCAAATGATCTGATGTAAATATAATGTTTTGCAAATTTTATCTAAATATTAGCTATTACAATAATGATGATTTCTATATCTGCCCATATTTTCCAATTTGTCCCTCTCTCCCTTTATATTTTACCCTTTTATATCAGGTAAAAACCTACTTTTCTATTCCCATCCATTAGAGATTCTGCCCTTTTAGCAAAAGAGGGAAGAAAGAAGGGGGAGAGAAAGAGAGAAGAGAGAGACAATGACAGAGAAACAGAGACAAAGAGAGACAGAGATACACACCCACACAGAGACAGAGACAGAAAGACAAAGAAACAAGGACACAAAATATAGAGACACTGAAACAGAACAGAGATAGAGAAAGAGAATTTTAGCCAAACTAGCCAGGTCCCACACATTTTCTATGTTTCCTACCTACAAATCTGATCTCTGGAGGGAAAGTTCTGTTTTTCTATTCTTTGTGCGCAGGCCTGTCATAATTATACATCATTCAGTTTCTACTTGCTATTTTATTGTTATTTCCATTTATATTGTTCTAGTCTTTGTTTATATGTTTTCCTGGTTCTACTCATTTCATTTTGTGTTAGTTTATTTTTTTTTCATGCTTCTCTGTAGTGTTCCTAGTCTTAATTTTTTATGGCTCAGTAATATTCCACTATGTTCTTCAATTGGAACCATTTCCTAATTAATAGACATCTACTTTATTTCTGTTTCTTTATTACTACAAAAACATTGTTATAAATATTTTGATGTACATTTGGCCCTTTCTTTTTTTATTATTGAGCTTTTGGATCTGTTAGTTACAGTCTTCTGGGTTTGACCTTTTATATTCCAAGGTCTTCCTTCAATTCTATGTTTTCATAGTAGGTACTTTTCATCTCTGTCATCATAAAATTTCATAATTCTAAATCCTATTTCAATTCAAAGTATTTCAGCAAAAATTTAATAAAGTTCTTCTAAGAGCAAGGCATTCTGATCAACCCATTGAATACAAAGACTAAATAAAACAAGCAATGCCCTCAAGGAGCTTACAATTGATAGGAGGATGAGAGATGTCCACAATAACTGTGCTACAAATTAGAATTCAATAACTGTATAGGAAAAATAGAAAATGCCATGTGAAATAACATCACTTCTGGCTAGATGCTAAGGAAGATCAGGGATATTTTCAACTAGCCCTATTCTGTAGAATTCTAAGAGTGAGGTCTTGTTTTGATCATTACATTTTCAAGTTGGGAGGGATCTTATCTGTCATCTAGTATCACCCCAAAATAAAGCATAATCTTCTATACTTTTGTAAGATGAGAATTGGTTGAAGGAACTGGGATGTTTAGTTTGGAGAAGAGCTGAATGTGGGTCAAGGAATGATGCCCTTTGGCTCGAGGATTTTTAGGGTATCTAATTGGAAAAAGCATTAGACTTGTTCTATTTGGCTCCAGAAGGTAGAACAAACAGTGATGGATATGGGGAGAGAGGGAGTTGTAAAGAGGTAAACTGAGGGTAAATTACAGGGAAAAAAATCCTAACTAAGGGAGTTGTCCTAAAGTAGAATGGGCTGCCTCAAGAAATGCCGTGTCCTCTCACTGGAAGTTAACACATGGAAGCTAGATAATCACTTCTCAGGTATGTTTTGATAAGAATTCTTTTGGAATATACATTGGACTGGATGGTTGCTATGATCCTTTCCAACTCAGAAATTCCGTAAATCTTTTATTTCTGGCAATAGTTTTATCAAGTTTGTCATTGCTTGTACTTGGAAACACTTCTTGTGATGTATTCCCATTATTAATGATAAGATGTTGTGAGAATAGGAGATCATGAAGTAGAAAAATCCACTGAAAAGACTGAGATTGTTTGGCCTTATTCAGAGAGGACTTGGGGGATGGTGATAATTTTCTTTATGTAATCATAGAATCAAAAATGTAGAACTGGATCTTGCTGGAGAAGTTATCACTCATCGTACAAATTATGGAAATGAGGTGCAGAGAGATAAAGTGACTTACCTAAGGTCCCAAAGTTATCAAGTGAGATACAGAGATTTCCAAATCCACTCCCATTCCAATTCCCACTTCCCAATCCCATATTGGAAGGGATGAATATGGGATGAATATGGGAGAATGGAAGAATAATCCAACTCATTTTGTTTGGCTAAAAAGAGGAGAAATGGATGAGGAGAAGCTGACTAGAGTCTGATAAGAGCTTCATAAATGCTTGTTGATTTGCATGTAAACATTTCTTAACATCTCATTGATTTCTAGGATGTGGAATGATCTTTTCTTGGGAGAGGTTGAGAGGGGATTTATTTTCTGATATAAGCTGGACTAAATGACCTCTGAGGTCCAATTCAATTTTCTGATTCTACAAATCAAGCTTGAGCAAGCTGAAGACATCCCCAAGAGTTCTTTTCTCATTTGTCTTACATTAATTATAATTTTCTTTTAAATAAGTGTAGTGGATACAGAACTAACTTGAAAATTAAGAAGACCTGAATTCAAGCTGTGTTCCTACTGGATATG
>JAJPUD010001039.1:99327-114694 GCA_023553655.1 Myrmecobius fasciatus | reverse complement strand
GAAGAAGACTCCCAGGTATGTGAAAAGCACAACGGAGAGCTCTGGTCTTGGGTGGAGATAGGGAGAGATTGAAAATGCAAGCCAGAGGATGCAGAATTGAGTCTGAGGTACAAGAAGACCAGTGTTCTGACCAGTTCATCAAGTCTGATGTACTCAATTTACAGCTGAGGAAACTGAGGTGCAAGGAGGTTAAATGACTTGCCCAATTCATTGGAGTAGTGATAGAAAACCAAGTCTTTTAGCTTTAAGAGCTCATTCTATAATGTCATGTCTAAGAATTTAGAGGAAATGCAAAATTTAGAGATGATGAAGAGGGGAAGGGAAGAAATAAAGGAGGGAGGGGGAGAGAAACAGAGAGAGACAGAGACAGAGAGACAGAGACAGAGAGAGAAAGAGAAAGAGACAGACAGATAAAAAGAGAATGCACAATTATAAATATAACACGCCTGAACCTCAGGTTCCTCACCTGTACAATGAGGAAACTAGTTCAATTGATTACCAAGATCCCTTCTAGCTCTAGACCCATGAACCCATAAAATAAAACTCTACATGAGGCATGTGTTATTTTTAATTAGTATAAATTTAACAAACACAACTATTTCCCCACATAAAGAACAAGAAAAAAAAAAGAAATACGTATAAACCATGCATCTCTACTACTAGTTTATTATTTTTTTCCTACATGTAGTCTAAAGGACATGACAACTTTATATTCCTTTCTGGATTCTTCTTGTCAACATCTTAGAGTTTGGCCTTTGCAGAACATCCAAAAAGAGAGAAACAGTGTCAGTCTGATATTTAGGATCCGATGATTTATCCTCAAATCACTTAGCTAGTTGGTGGCAGAGCCAGGATTGAGACCCAGGTTTCCTGACCCACCAAAATACTTTCCATTACACCCACATTATCTTCTTATTAAAAAAAGGAAAAGTAAAGAAAAAACACCAACAACTAATAAAATCTATTATGTGCTACATTTAAAAATGGATTTTGTAAGGTATTACTGGGCAGGGGATAAGGGAAAAAAACCCATATAGATTTCTTAAGCCAGCAAAGTCTTTTCTTTCATCCCCAGTGAACTAACCTTGGGAAGGAAAGAGCATTGAAGGGATATTGTAGCCGAGAGTGTGCTCAGGATAACAATAGTCAAGGCCACCATTCTCCCTGGGCCCACAATGCAATATGCTTTCTGCTTACAGTTTAGCAAGCGCTCTGTCTCCTGGGACATGTTTGCTATAAAATTTATGCTTTAAGAAATGTCAAAAGGGAAGTACTGGTTCTCAGATAAAGCAAGATTCTCTCACACTTTTTTTCCCTCTCCCATGTAATACTTTACTGGAGGATTTTTCCAGCCTAGCTAAATATTTCTCTGTCAATTCAAAGAGAAAGGAGTTTATAACTTTCAAAAATGAAATTTGAGGAATCTGACCATCACTGTCTGCCCTGTTTCTGCATACTCCACATTAATAACATGTTTCTAAACACCTCCAGTGGACTCCAGGAACAGGAAGAAAAACAGAAGAACTGGTTATATATATTTCTCTTTTTCTTTTGGTCTTTGCCCATCAAAATGGAAACAGACAAAGATATATGGGCAGTTGGGATGGAAAAGTCCTTTGATTTCAAAGGAAGGAAGGAAGGAAGGAAGGGAAGGAAAGGAGGGAAAGAAGGAAAAGAGGGAAGAAGTGAGGGAAAGAAGAAAAAAGGAATTTTATCCATCCTTTAAGATCCAGATTATATCTTATAGCCATTATACTTTCAGCTCGAGTGCTACCTGCTACAGAACATTTCTCATTCCTCCTCCAAAGATTGGCACATCATCCAATATTGGGTAAGGAATAAAGAGCTTATTTCAAAGCCAGTAATATCTAGGTTCAAATCTCTGTTTTTACCTGGTTCTAGATGAGATGTCTGGCAAAATCATTAAGATTCTGATGGATCTAAGTAAGTTTATAAAAACTTATATATAATATATATCATATTATATAATATATATTATGGAAAAATAATATATATATATATATATTATATAATATATATACATACACACACACATATATATGTATATATATATATGTTCAGAGAAAGTGTCAACCTGCATTGGGAGAGGAAGTTTTCTCATTTGAGAGTCCTCCAAAGATGCATACTTTATATCTGCTGCTTCCTTATCTGATCTATTGAATTATTTACAGATATTTTCTATGGGACATAGTCAACCTAATATCATAAGCAATAGCAGCATTGTACATTTTATGGTCACCTTGCCTTGGAGATGGAAAGATCCAGATTCTAGTCTAACCTCTAGCTTAAAATGACTGTGTGATCACAGACAAGTCATTTTCAGTGTCACAGGCAACTTTCTCAGATGTTAAATTATAGAAGTTTCCCATCTCCTTTAGTGAAAGGAGTTTCCCTACAGAAATTTCCCAATATCAATCAAATCACAAGTTGCTAAACACTGGGTAGGTAAGCATAAAAAAGAAAAACATTCTCTTCCCTCAAGTAGCTTTTAATACACTGGGAGGAAGGAGAGAGGGTACGCAGAAAGAAGATGGACACATAATTGAGAAGTCCACACTGGCATGAAATGAAGAGAGGATTGCTTGGATGCCCTCCTACAATGGAGGTTTGGGGAAGAGCTCTTCACTTTACCTTCAATGGAGTACCAGAAATTTATCTATTCATTTTGCAGATGAAGAAACAAGGCTTTGATAACCTATGTGGACCTGAAAATGACCTCGGAAGTCATCTTGTCTAATGTCTCCATTTTACAGATGAAAAAACTTTATTTTTCAGCAATTAATTTGCATCAGAGGCAGAATTTGAACTGAGGTTCTCTGACTCCAAAGTCAGTACTTTCTTTTTTATTAAACTATGTTGCTTCCTAGTTCTATATCTTTGATCCCATGATCTCAAATAGGTGATCTCTTAGACCTCTTCCAGCTCAAAATCTATAATTCTATGACCTCTTTTTCTGTTGCTTGCTAATCAATCTATATATGAAATGCAAGCTTAGATATATAATCATTTGAGTCATTTATTAATGAAAAGCAGTGATCTTCCTTAGAGCTCCTGCATGCCTTGAAATCTCCAATTGTGGAGATGTGAAGATGCTTGCAATGGAATCTAAGCTCTATTACTCTAGGCGTTTCCTGTTATATCAAGACATCCCTTAACTTCTCTAAATTCATCTGGGTAAGTTCACTCCCCAACAAAGCAGCTCAGATCTATCCAGGATCATAGAAGGTTGTATTCAAGAGACATTGTCATTTAAAACAATTTCAATCCCTCCTGGAAAATGTTTTGTTGATGAGCCCCTTGCCACTTAGCTATCCATCACTTAGCCTGAGCTTGAACTGGGATAGCTGGGAATTCCTGTTTGAGGCTACCCTCCCCTGTGACTCTAATTCACTGCCTTCACTGGTCAGTAGTCATAGAGATAGAGATAGAAAGATAGATATATATAGATAGATAGATATATATAGATAGATAGATAGATATATACACATATATATAGATACACATATATAAATATATATAGATATGGATCTCGATATAGATATATGTAGATATAGATATTGATATAGATATATGTAGATATAGACATATAGATAGATATCGATATTAGAATGGGACTAAAAAAAGGACTAGCCTCCTTTCCTTACTAGAATATAAGCTCCTTGAGTTTGGGGGATTGTATCAATTTTATATTTGTATACCTGACATTTCACACAGTGCATGGCACATAGCAAATGAATAATGATTTTCTATCCATTTAAAAGCCCTAGGGAATTCAATCAACAAGCATGTATTTTGTGTCTACTATGTGCAGATATTGAGGATATAAACACAAATTTGAAATAATCCTTCACTTTAAGGAGCTTATACTTCATTGGGGAGAAATGATTTGTACATTAAAATTTTTTAAAATGTGAACAAACTACTTTTCATGATGAGGAATATATTAACAAATAGGGGAGATCAGGAAAAAGCTTCTGTAGGAGAGGGCACCTTAGTCAAACCTTTAAGGCTTAAACTAGGGATGTCTTGAGGCAGAGGGAAGGAGGATGAGACCTTCAGGCATGGGGGACAAAGGCAAAGAAATGGGCGATGGAATGTTGTGTTTGATGAACTGGCAAGTAGGTCAGACCGGCTGGAACACAGAGTGCAAGGAGAATAGTGATGTGTGCAATAGCCTTGGAAAGATAAGTTACAGCCAGCTCATGAAGGACTTTCAAAGCCAAACAGGAGACTTTGTAGTTAATCCTAAAGGCCAGAAGGAGCTGCCACTGAAGCTTCTTGAATAGGAGAATGACATTGTTAGAATTTTATACCAATGTGATCAGTCATGGAGCAGAGGTTACTTGTAGGACTTCACAAGTATAATCCTGCTTGAATCATTAGTCTATCACAGAATGAGAATCTTAATGATTTCTACACTGTAGGTAATCTATTCATTGAAAATTTGACATAAAACATACAATTGACCTTTTACTCTTTGGCTATCATATTACAGTTACATTTCCCCTTTCTATCTTTTCCACACTACTATCTCTCATAAAAATAGTATTTTGACTTGTCAGAGATCTGTTAGTTCATTTAATCTAACCCCCTAATTTAGAGAAGGGAACACTGAGCCATTGAGGTTAAGTAGGTTGCCAGGATCATACAGGCAGTACAGAGCATTTTCAAGATTTGAATTCAGGTCTTTTGACTGCAGACTCTGGGATCTTTACTTTATATCCATTATCTTCTTGGGAAAATCCTAATGAATAATGCTACAAATATATTAACATCATTTTATAAACTGAATCTCAAGTGAATTTTCAGTCAGCTCAAATCAACCTTCCATTCTTCCCATCAGCACCATTTCTAAGAAAAACAACATATAACAAAGTAAATACTTTTGAACATAGGGAGTCTGTGGTTTGTCATTTTTTTATTCCCAGGATCTAGCAGAGTACATTGGAGGCAGTATGGGCTTAATGTTTGCTATATTATTGTGAATATTGAGGACACAGACAGAATATTTATTACATACTTATGTTTCATGCTTTGTATCCAGTGCTGGGGATACAAATACAAATAGGATAGCCCCTGTCCTCAAGGACCATAATTCTAATGGAAAACAACACAGGAAACTGAAAAGAGGGGGTACAATTTAGAGACTAAGGGAAAGGCATTTATCTCTAGAGATATGTATGCAAGAAATGGGGTTCTTAAGTGAACTACTCTTAGTTAACATTTGTATAAATGATTGGGAGTAGTAGGTCAGCAGCAAATCTCTAATCCTGCAAACAAAATTAATTTCTTTCAGATAGTGTTGTATGCTGAAAGTCAGGAAAATATCAATTCTATAGGGATGAACTGTGAGGGGACTGTGTGGGTGGGCCAGAAAGTGGCAAGTATGGACAAGTGACAGTGCTCCAAGGAGAAAAAGAGTCAAATTATATTTATAAGATGATGGGCTCCAAGATATCACTTCTGATCCAGAAAAAGAATTGGAATTTCATTGCAAAATGCTCCCTGAAGATAGCAGTCCAATGCACTGATTCAGGGGAAAGACTAGCACAATTCCAGGCTTCATTAACAGTGATTAATGATGAATGTCCTTGAATGAAATGATACTTGGTCAGCACCTTGGATAGCAGTGCCATGTCATTCTTTATCTCATACAGAAGATATAATCAAACCAGTGAGAAGCTACTAAAGATGTACAGTCAAAATAAAACATCACAGTGTGACAATTGTCAAGGGGGTGAGAATAGTCAAATAAGAATGGAATCTTATATCTATGTTCATTCATATTGGAAAGATGAAGGGTAAGGAAGAAGCAAATGAACCCAGATCAGGTTGATTCAAATGGATTCACATCAGCTTGCAATGAAATCACTAGTGCTGCCATATCAGTATGACAGAATCACAAGCACAGAATTGCTCAACTGGAAGCAAATTCAGAGACCAACTAATCCATGCCCTGTACAAGAGGATAACTCTCTCTTCAACATACCCACTGTTTTCCAGTCTTTGCTCAAAGACCCCCAGTGAAGCTTGAAGTCATCATCTCTGACTCTGTCTTATGACATTCTGAAGAAAGTACTGACCTATGACTTAGCATACTTGAGTTCTAGTCCCTTATCTACCTCTTATGAATTCTATGACATTTTCTCCAGCTTTTTTCCTGTTACTACCTCTGTCTGATTCTCTATTCTCTTCTTCAGATCCCTTCTCAAAAAATATTTCTTTGCTTCTAACCACTATACTTCCCCAACATCTCAGAAAACATATCTCTTATCTATTATTTCACTATTTCCAGACCCAATTGAGTGTGTATGTGTATTCTTCCCTCTCTGAATCAATTCTAATGAGAATGAGGTTCAAGCATTGCTTCTCTAATTTTCCCTTCACTATTAAATCTCTTCCTTGTGTGCCTTCTTTATTGTTGATTTAAGTCTTATAGAGTCATTAACTTTCATTTACCTAATTCTAATTCTTAAGGGAATTTTTTTTTTCAAGTGAGCTTTTGCACTTCAGAGAGCGCAATTCCATTGGGCTGGCCACATTGTTGGAATGCCAAATGTACAGTTGCCAAAAAGAATATTTTATGGAGAACTCACACAAAACAAGCACTCACAAAGTCATTAAAAAAAGCAATATAAGGACACTCTCAAGATATATCTTAGGAACTTTAGAATTGATTGTATGACATGGGATACAGTGGCAAATTACCACCCTGCATGGACTGCCCTCATCCATATTGTGCTCTATAAGCAAAGAGATTTGAATTCTTTAAGAAGAAATGGAGAATGTGTAGAGTCAGAGAATCTGTTCCAAATGTTCATAGGGACTATTTATTTATAACATATGGCAAAGCAGTCCAAGCTTGTATTGTTCTGATCAGCCACAGTCAGACATACTAACTTGACTCTAACATAGTGTTGCCATTTTGGTTCTTTCTGAGAATGAAGGACAACAAACAACCAACTCATCCATTTGTCCAATTCTACTTTTAAAGGAGTTCTTTTTCCCCAATGGATTTTTATGCCTCCTTTACCATTAGGCTAATTCTATTTTAAAGTGGTATTTTCTTTTTTTGAGGGGTACAACTTTTTGCCAAGGAGTTAATTTTCTTTTCACAATTTTCTTCCATCACTCTCAGTTCTTTTCCCAATTTTTCCTCTGCCACTCTTATCATTTTAAGGAGTTGGTCTTGGGTCATATAACATTTTTCTTTGAGGCTTTGCTTGTAGATATTTTCATATCTTTATCTTCTGAGTTTATGCCTTGATCCTCCCTGCCACCATTGTAGCTTCTTATAGTTAAGTACTTTTTTTTTTCTTCACTTGTTTTCCTAGCATATTTCTTTACTTTGAACTTTATGTTAAAGTTGGGTTCTGTTCACCTAAAGGATGAGGAGGTATTATGCCAAATTCCTGACGTTTTTGTGCTGCTCTTTTCAGAGCTAGCTGTGTGAGGGTTCTGCAAGTTTTGGTGCTTTTAAAGTAGAGTGATCTAGAAAAAGGCATGGCCACTACTCTTCTGATCTGTCTCTGGTCTTTACCCAGAAAAGGTCCCTGTTCCCTGCAGCCGCAAGTCGTAGTGTTCCTCCTTGGACCGGGGTCCTTTGCTTTCCAAGGCTCTAAAATAGTTTACTCTTATATTTCCCTCCTTTTAATGTCATAATGTCTATTCATAACAAACATAAGAATGAGGACAGAGGAGAAAGAGAAGGTAGGTAAGGTATGAACCAAAATATAGAGAGGCAGACAAGCAGACAGATATATGCATAAACAATAAATAAAGAAGAAGATTAAACAAACAAATGAACGAATGAATGAATGAGCAAATGAATGAATGGCCCGATTACTTCTAATATTTGCATCACATTCAAATTCTAGCTTCCAAGACTTTTCCTAGACTCTTCATTATGTCTATAATGCTCTTCTTTATCATTTTTGCCTAACTGAAGTCTCTTTTCAAAGCTCTAAAAAGTCAATGACTAGCCCAGTGTCACACCAATATTAAATGATAGAGCCAAAATTCAAGTTAGGTCAAGTAAAAGTAGGTCAATAAACACTTATTAAAAACTTGCTTTGTTCAGAACTTTGCTAACCACTAGGAATACAAATTCAAGCAGAAAAAAAGGTTGTCCACCCTCAGGAAACTTTCATTCTAAGCCAGGTAAGACAACCTGACCTTTGACAAGGAATGGCAAAGAAGGTGAGGGGAAGATGAAGGCACAGGGCTATGGCAGACAGCATCTTTTGGAGAGTCAGGTGAAGAGGAATGAAAATATGGTTAATCTGGGGATCCCTCTAAAAATGGATGCTGTGGAAGACATCAGACGATCAGAGGGAGTGCTGACAAGGGAAGAGAATACTTATAAGGTGAGAAGCAGTCCGGGGGTGGAATGAGCTTCCAAAGTTTTCCAGTCTTTGCTCAAAGACCCCCAGTGAAGCTTGAAGTCATCATCTCTGACTCTGTCTTATGATATTCTGAAGAATATCAGACACAAGACAAAGTCCTGTGAAGAGGAATTAGCCATTCATTCAGTAAACATTTATTAAGCACCTACTATATGCCAGTCACTGTGCTAAGTACCAAGTATAGCCTGCAGAGAAATGAAGGGGTCCTTTGTGAATCTAAGTTTGGGGTTCATTGCAACTGAACTACATTCCTCTTTAGGATTCATGTAAACTCCTCTGTTTGGCAGCAAAAGCGTTTCACAATCTGACTCCAATTTTTCTTTTGAAGTCAAACCCCAAGGTTCAGAAAGAGAATAGTTTTAAATTATTCTTTTCAAGTAGGTTAAGAAGTAAGGTGGTGGTGGTGGTTGTTTCTGAACAATCCCCAAATGGAAACGCTCATATTACAGCTGAAACACATTCAGTTATAGCCAAACTGCTATATTATATTATATTAGTGTTATATTTTATATATATTATATTATATTATATTTTATATTATATTATAGCTAAACTTGCTATTCCTGGTATATAATATTTGATTTCCTACCTTTAGGGCTTTGCCTAGCCTCTTTCCTCTGCCTGGAATGCTCTTGTTCTTCACTTTTACCTCTTAAAACCTGCTAAAATTTTGTTCAAATATCACACTTCCTTTAAGAATCCTTCCTTGATTTCCCAATTGTTATCGTCCTGCTTCTTTTTCTCCCTTACTCAAAATCTTGTCTTTAGCTTAGTAGATCAAGAGTTTGCCTTAGAGTCAGAAATGCCAGGGTTCAAGGCAAACCTCTGACATATGTTGACCATTTAACCCTCACAATGTCTTGGGCAACTATCTCAGTTTCAGAACATCTGCTGATCTACAGTGGCAAAAAAAAATCCCCAAAACAAAACAAAACAAAACAAAAAAACTCCTTCACACTATGAGTTCCTTAAATCATGTAACCCACAAATCTGGTCTAATTTATAGGAAACTCCAAAAATCCAGAAGTGTCAAAGGTTTAAAACTGCACTAAGACTTTTAGAACTGAGTGTGTGCATGTGTACTTGTGTGTGTGTACATACAAAATGAGATTTCTGGGTAGTCAAAATAAATATCAAACAGTGCATGTATTGAAAGTAATATAAACCTTATTTATGAGAAAAATCTCTAACCTCTCACTCACAGTCTACTAATCTATTTATATATTAGACATGGTTCTAATAAATTGGGTTCAGTAGTTTCCTAGAGAGCAAATCAGAAGCAAAACATTAGGAGTTGGGGATTGGGATATGAGAATAGAGGAAGTTAGTCTAATGTCAGCCAGAAGCAAGGAAGCTAACAGTGGGGAAGAAGACAGAAAATCTATTTTAATAGGTATAAGAACTCAAAAAGTAAGTATGTTTGGGGAAGTGCTGAGTAAGAAATAGTCAGATGCTTCTCTGGCATTCCTGATTACACCTTAAAACACAAGATAAGAATGGCTATAAGTCAAGAATTTGTGCTTTCACTTACCTGGGCCTTCTGTTCATTGATGTAGATTACAACCCCTTAGAACACAGGGTATTAACCCCTATCTAAGGGTGGTTGCAGTTGAAAAATTCATTACCTAACTAAATCTTTTTACAAGTCTTTCTAACCTTGGCTGGGCTAGGCTGGGCTGGGCTTCAGGTGGCAGTCCATCACTAGGCCTTTGTTAAAGTTTTAGACAATTGATAAAATCTGCTAGATTCTAATGGCAGAGGTTTTGAGAATATAGTCACTTCAACATCATGGTAAATCATTAGAAAAGAAATTTGGTGATCCAGATCTGTAGTCTACAAGTCCAGTGCTCCTTCCAATAGAGAACCATCCCACCATCATTTTGTTTGGGGCTAGATATATGATTTTATTGTTCTAGGAAACTCCCTCTACCCATATCAATTTCTGCATTTTAGAATTTTTGAATTGTCTAAAGTTTTAGTGATTTATTTCATATTATTAAGTCATTATGTGTCAGGGGAATCAAATCTTTCTGACACTAAGGCCAGCTCTCTATCCATTGGGAAATTGATATATGTGACAAAACCCCAAAGTTATGAAGAAGAAAAGATTGAAGTATATTTTTAAAAGAATAAATCATAACATTTTATTCATTGACTTGCTTTGAGTGCAACAATGATATGGATTATTGTGCCATAGGAGTGCAATAGGTGCTGCTTGCAAGTGGAAAAATGGAAATGGAACTATATTTTTATATTCTGTGTAAGGAGGAAGGGAAAAGACAATATTTTAGAGTTATATTTTTATTAAGCTGGAGACCATGGATAGAATTCAGGAGTCCATGATTTTTCATGGGAAAAATTAGATCTTTATTTCATAAATGGTGTCCTATATAATCATCTATAATTTATTTTATGCTTTTCAAAACAGTATTCTAAGAAGGAGTCCATAGGATTCGTTAGGCTTTCATAGGGGTCCATCATATATGTTATATGTATGTTAGGAATCTTTGTTTTAGAAAGATTTCTATTTTTAAAAATCATTAAATACATTTAACATCTCATCTTTGATGACTGTGCTTGGATTTTGAAAGATGAACTCTTCCAAAATAAAAGCAAACTTTAGGCATTTAAAGGGTCAGTTGTGTTACCAAGGAAAATTATCTTTTGTGGTAGAATGTTATCCAATTACACAAAGTAACTAAGGCACAGTTTTCTCCCTTCTGAGAAGTAGAATTATCTATCTCTACCTCCAAAAGAGGCTTGGAAGTTCTTAACAAAGTCTCAGGACAGTGCCCTTGATAGAAGGAAGCCAGTCAATATTTGGTTTTTAAAAGAGTACCAGTTAATCTAAGCTAGTTAGAACAATTCAGTTCCATAATTTAGGGCTCCATCTTTTTACTTTAGTTCCGAAGGACTTAAAAAAGGAAGAAGAAACACAGTAATTTCACGAAGGACAGTTTCATCTTATTTTAATGAATTAAGCGTGAATTGATACAGAATACCCTTTGATATTTAAAGAAACAGAATTCCAAGAGCACTGATTTCAAAATTAGGAAGCCCTGTTCCTGCTCCAACAATGACCCCCCCCACTCACACACACATATACACACCTGCCTTTTGTAACTGGTGGTGATAATCTGAGGTCCTATGTCACTGTGGGGAAACTAATACTTGCCACATCTACCAACTAGGATTGTTGTGAGGATTAAGTGTGATGATGAAAGAAAAGTGTTTTGCAAACATTTTAAGGAACTATTTAATTACTATTGATTATTATTGCCATTGTACTCTATAATATTTTATTACAAAGTAATTTTAAGCATAATATGTGCAGTCTCTCTCACCACCATCCTATAAAATGTACCAGGGGCACCACCCAAAGCTAAAGGATTTATTTGCTCTACCAATTTCTGTGACTTGTTCCCATTTCCCCCACCTTGATTTTTTTTATCAAATCAGTTGCTGCTGACAAAATACTTTAACTTCATCTTAGTCATAAAGGTTAAAGCTGATGTCTTTACAAATCAATCATCAATCAAATAAAATTTGATGATGTAGCAAGTGACATTCTAGATACTGAAGATACAAGTATAAAAAATGAGACAATCCCTATCATCAAGGAACTTATATGTAAATGTATTTGCCAGTATCTATGTTACTATGACTTGTTTTCATTTTCCCTACCTTGAAGTGGACCAATATCATGAGGGTGATGTCTTTATTTGCCCATTCATTGGATTTAAGAGTGACAGAACTGCATAAAGTTGTCAGCCACAATCTCTCTTCCAGTCACTGAAATCCAGTTACAAGCAAAAATCAAGAGATGTGGGCATGGCCTGGGGATGTAGTGGACAATCTTAGACTCTCTAAGTCTATAGGGCTTTCAGACCCTGAACTAGCTCTGAAAAAAAGCCCCTGGCAGGGATGAAAGTCTCTCTTGGAGAAGGGTAGGGGAAGATGAGATTAAAAATGTCTGTTCCCTTGCTACTCATGATCCCCTTCTCCGCTTGGAGCACTACATCCTCACTAGTGTATATTTTTTCCATAAGAATATAATTTTGGATTGCTCATATTTTGTAAGGTATTTGGGGGTTTGAGAATTAGACTTTTTTTTTCTAAAAGCTGGGACAATTTACCTTTTGTCCCGTGTAGTTTTCAATTATGATTTCTTGAAATATAGCTCTGGAGGAAAAAAAAAAGGTTTAAAAAATAACGGTTTTAAAGGAGTCCAAAGATTCTCTGGACCAGCCCATTGTGTTTCAAATAGAGCTATTTGATTATGCTTTTAAACCCAAATCATTCTGGCTTTCATTGAAAGGCCAAAAATAGCCCCCAGCCCAAGGCTCTATGGCTCATTACTTTCATGGCTCAGAATAAGTATAAATTGTAATTTTTTTCTGTTCAGGCAAGAAATTTTGAGGATCTTTCCATTCCAGATTGAAATTTTTGTGATGGTAAATTAGGGCATCTTTTGTCTCTATTCTTACCTAGTCCTTAGTCATTGAATGGATATTACTTCAGATAATACACACACACACACACACACACACACACACACACACACACACACACAAACCATATATTTGAGGTCAATCCTAGCTATTTTCAGAGAGATTCTACAACAGGTTGGCAGCTAATAATGATTTTTTCAGCTACAACCGCTCTGATTTGAAGGTCTTCTATTTTGAATTCTATAGGTCTGCAATCTGCATCAGTGGAAAGAAGGCTCACATGAGGGAAAGTACAGATTCTTGAAGTATAAACATTCTAATGCTGTGTTGAGATGCAGCCAAACCCAGGCACCCTATAGCACTATAAGACTTAATTTCTTACTTAGTACTGCCCCAAATGTGCTTATTTTTTGAGTTCTCATACCTATTGAAAACCCATTTTCTGTCTGCTTTCCCACTATTAGTTGTCACTCCTGGCTCACAATGGACCAACTACCTCATTCCCATTGTGTTCCTCATGCTCCAACACATGTTTTGCTTCTGATTTGTTGCTATATGGGAAACTACTATATTTATTAGAACTCTGTCTAAAACAAAAATAGATTAGTGGGTAGAGTAAGTTTCTCATAAATAAGGCCCATATTACTTTCAGTACATGTATTGTTTGCTATTTATTTTGGTTACCTAGAAACATTATTATGATTTAGTGTTATTAATGTTATTACTATTATTACTTCTTTGCTGTCCTACTTTGTGCCTTTGCTCATATATTTTCCTAGAGCTGTAACTCAGATTTTTTTTTTAACCTAAGATAAAAACTGTGGAAGTTTTCCACCCAACCTGATTCCCATCCCTGAGACAAACAAAACAGTTTTAGAATTGGAAGTGATAGAGATCTCAAGTTGCTGCACTGTGCAAAAATGTCAATTCAGCTTCTACAGAAACAAGGCAATGTTAAACTAGAATCTTTGTTACTTGGGATCCCTGCTGAGGTTAATGACTTGTCAAGGGTCCCAGAGTCAGCAGGTGTCAGGGGTGAAACTTAAGTAAAATCTTCTAGATTTCTGTTGCTGTTATCCCATACTCCAAGCTGTCAACCTCCACATCAGTCCAATAATAAATTTTCTTAAATTTCTTTAAACTGAACAAGATTTCTACCCAATTCTCAACTCTGTTCTGGACTGATAAAGTTTGCTAATGATCCTGGGATAAGCAAGATAGAAGTGACCCAACATAAACATCCTCTAGTATTTAATCATTCTGTCATTCAAATAGAATAGAACCTGTTTGGGTTGTTGATGGAGTTTTTTGTTTTTGTTTGTTTTCTTACAGTTTCATGGTTCTAAGGATTATCTGTCTGCCGCATATATGGAAAAGTCATCAAGTGCATGAACATTTCCTTAGATGTTTCATTTAGGAAAACTTTAAGGTCTCAAAATCTTGAATTAAAAGTGAATCCCTCCTCCCTGACCTTACTGGAAGAGAATCCTCTGTACTCCTAGATGACCCATCTAAAATGTGAGCCTGTCCAGTTCTCTAATATAGAACTAAGTGAGTCACTGATTGTGTTGTCTGCATGGAGTCTGGGATAACTGATTTAGCCTTCAGCATCAGAGAAAATTCCCCTCTTACTTAGTAAATGAACTAACACTTCAATGGACCTGGTCTACTTCTTCAAGAAACTTTTGAAAAACTTATCCCTGTTATGAGGAAAAAAGAAAACTGAAATAATGACAAAAAGACAAATGCTAGCCATCCTTGACATGTCTTAGCGTCTCAAATAGTCATATTCCTGGAAATCGACCTTAGATCTTTCTATCCTCCCAACACATTTGGAGACTGCCAAATTGAATTGTTCTTTTGGGAAAATGACATTACCTGTTGCCATGGGAACCATGTGAAGTCACAAAAAGTAGATTATTTCATAATGTATTACACAGAATCCAAAACAGGTGTTCTGACTGGAGGACAAGCTACCAATTAACTAGAAACAATTTAGGGCAAGGAGATGGGAAACAAGTAGAATGGAGATGAAAAAAAGGTCATGAAGAAGCTAAATTATCTGTTGCTTTATCCTCTGCCCAGGGCAATTATTCTGACTGTGTTAAGTTCCATATAAATCAAGTCTAACTAGCCCAGGCCTTCCAGGAAGGACTCCTTTGCTTGGAATCCAACTGGGTAGCATTAGAGAAATCATGAGAACTCCAATTTGTTATTCTGGAAGGAATGGTCATGGGTTACATTTCCGAGAGAATTTAATGGCTCACATATTTAAGTCCTGTAAGATTTATTTTGCCCATTTTGAAGATGAAAAAACTGAGGCTCAGAGGGGATAAAGTAATAAGTCTGTCAACACAATGTTAATAAATGTTGGAACTATGATTCTAACTTGGGCAGGTCTTCTGAATCAAACTGCCACCTTATACCACATATTAACTCTATATATCTACCATCCCATACTTTTACTCTCAGTACTCCTTTTCAAAAAAA
>JAJPUD010001039.1:75867-98927 GCA_023553655.1 Myrmecobius fasciatus | reverse complement strand
AAAAAAAAAAAAAAAAAAAAAAAAAAAAAAAAAAAAGATTTGAATCTAAGACTTTTGACTCAAAATTCAACCTTCTTTCTATTGGACCACAATACTTCTATGGAATAAAGAAACTTTAGCTTTCCTTTGCAAGGGAAACCTCCGGTCATCAGAAGTTGTACTAGGGCAGCAACAAGCTTTATTGACCTACAATCCAAGCACTATTATACCCATTTTACAGATGGCAGAGCTGAGTTTAGAAAAGTAAATGACTATGCAAATATTAGAAATAAGATTTGGGCCCAGATCTGACAGAGTCCAAGTCCCTATTATCGCCTACCCTGTGACTTTATACAGAGTAGGAGTCCCCCAAAACGAGCTGAGTAAACACTCAAACAGATGATATCAGTCATACATTTGTTTTTTATAAGATAGCTTTCAAGACCATTCTTTTATATAAGAAGTATCATTTCCAATGCACATATTCAATGAAATCTATGATGATTACAGTTAATTTGGTGTAATAATAATTAACATATAATTTAAGCTTTATTAAGTACTTCATATATTTAACACTAAAAACAAACAAAAAACCAAATGCTATTGGGCCCAGGGAGCTAGAATACTATGACCCATTTTTTATAGGGTTCCTCCATGAGGATTCCAGTGAAAATTAGAATTCTTTCTGTCATTTATTAAATCCTCACCCTGGGTTCCAAGATTCAAATTATTTAGAACTTAGTTTTAGGTTCATGTCCAAGGTTTCCATTAAAAGGAAAGTTATGAAAGTTCTCAATGCCAAATATAGATAATTTTTGAGACAGGCAAAATTATTTCCTACCCACAAAAGGGATGCCAATCAGAAAATTCTTAATTAATTATTTAATTTAATTAATTCTTTTCATCAAACAAAATCCCGTTAATTTGTAATTACTGTTATAATCTCAGGGAATCTAATTTTTAAATCTCATCAGAACAGAAAGCAGTTTGTAAGATTGTTGATTAGGCATTTGACTTTTGCTTTTAAGATGTACTGTCCAAACAGCTGCCAGTATATGTCTGCTAGTAAGACAGCCAGGCTTAGAATAATTAGTGGCCATCCAGCCCCTCTTTAGTGTAGAGACTTTTCTCACTGCTGACCAACTCTAATCTAGTCCCCATGAGGTTACTTCCATATCTGGATATGTCCACTTAGGGATAGATACTTGTTTGGATAAGATGAGAGAAGAGCAACATTAAAAAGCCATTCAAAACACATCACATGAATACACAAACACACACACAAATTCAATAAAATTAATATATCAACTATCTCTGACACTAGGTATATGCTAAATCCCCGACTTCTACAATTAAAAAAATACATTTTCTTAGAAGGTCTGCTATGTAGGTAGGAAGGCAGAAGGGATACGATTAAAAAAAAAAAAACAAAGTCCTAATATTGGCTGAGGATATACACTGATGTTACTTAGTTGGATTAGCGACCTATGCTTAAAGAGAACTAAATCCAGAGAACTGTACTCGAATCTTGTTTTGGATACCTAATTTTGCAGCCACAAGCAGTTCAATTAATCTCTCTCAAAACTTAATTCTTCATCTCTAAAATGGGGATAATAATGGTATTGTTGCAAGCCTAACCGCATTGAAAAATTAAAATATTATAGGAATATGAGTTACATGGCAGTAGATAGAGCACCAGACCTGGAATCAGGAAGCCCTGAGTTCAAATTTGACTTCAGATACTTAATAGCTGCATGGCCGTGGGAAAGTCACTTACCCCTGTTTAGCTCAATTTCTTCACCTGTAAAATGAGCTGGAGAAGGAAATGACAAACCACTCCAATATCTTTGCCAAGAAAACCTCAAATGGAGTCATAGAGAGTTGGAAATGCCTGAAAATAACTTAATAACACATCCCCCTTACAACAGAAGACTAAGGATTACAAAGGTGGGAAAGAGAAGATAGATTCCCAAAGTCATGTCTTTAAAGGGGGAAAAAAATGTTTTCCGTGTAACTTCCCTTTCCTGTAATTCTTCATTTTTGTAAGGAATCCAATTTTAGACAATTATTGCAAAATCAACAAATCGGCAAATATTTATTGAGAACCTGTTGTGTGCTCAGCATTCTCTTTTCAAATAAAAACATTTTAATTAGCCCTGAATTATCTTGCTCATTATGTTGAATATAACTAGAATCGGTGGGGATGCACTTCATCTGTACCCATTCAGTGGCAGTGTCATTGTATTTTAGGGACCCCATAGAACATGTAATTAAACTCATACCAGACCAAGGGTACTATTTCTATATTCCTGATAATTGCTTATAGACACTAATAAGATGTAAGTGTCCTATACTCCTCAATCCCAATTAATGTAACTAACTAGATTCTATAAGCCCTGATTCCCAAATAACTCTTTCAATGAGTTGTAAAATGAAGCAATCAAAAGTGTGAACTAAAAGTGTGAACAACTGCAAGCTATTTCTAGCAAATGATCAACTAAAGGTGTAAACTGGGTGTGAACAAGTCTTTAATGGAATTAGGAGAAGCAGAGTACTTGAGTAAGAGAAGGAAAGCAGGTGTCAGAATACAGGAAATGTGTATAGAGTTGATTGAAGAAAATTAGTCATCTCTAAGGCTTGGATAAAACAATAAGCCAGTTTGGAGCCCAGTGTTCCAATGATGGGCTAGTCTACTACTGGAAGAGCTCCTGCCAAGACTCTGAGAGAAAATTACTTTGGGGGGGAGGAGTGGGTGTTAAGGAGAAGTAAGAGTTTCAGAACATTTTATAAGAAATGCATTCTATCATCAAGTGTAAAGCTTAGCGTGGCAGAAGGCACATTGACATTGGATATAGGAGAGGCCTTGGTTCAATATTACTGCTGATTTTGACCAGCTGTGAGATCTTGGGCAATTCACTTAACTTGAATCTGACTCTTCTAATCTGTGAAAGTGAGTTAGTAATACAAGTACCCAAACTCACTTAGCTGTTCTGAGAAATAAATTAAATTTAAAAAATCATATTTGGTGAATTTATAGGTTATGTCAAGTATAGTTAGTAATGGACTAATGTCTAAAACAGATGAATTTTTCATCTCATTATCCGAATTTGTAATTTTTAAAGTTTTCTAACTTTAAACACTAACTTTAGCTGGATTAAGTTATTTAGAATAATATATTTGGAGCTGGAAAGAATTTAGAAGCCATTGAGATCAACCTCCTCGTTTTAGAAAAGAAAACTCCAGGAAATTTAGATAATTTGTTCAAGTCCCAAGGTAACAAATAGCAGAGGTAATATTTGAAACCAGATCCTCTTATTCCAAATTCAGTCATGTTTCCACCATATCATATGTCATTTATAAAGTACTTCATAACTTGCAGCAATAATCTTTCCTTCCTTCCTTCCATCCATCCTTCCTTCCTCTTTTCTTTTCTTCTTTCTTTCCTTCCTTCCTTTCCTCCCTCCTTCCCTGTCTCCTATTCTTATGATCTTTTAATGATGTTGCCTAATTTCTAATATTTCCACAAACTGAAGGAGTGGTTAGTATTTAGAATTGTTTACCTACCTGTCTACATTGCATGTGGAAAAAAACACCTTGTTGGGTCAGCTGGAGAATGTCTAGCTGAATCAGGTGTTCAGCCGGATGTGTTCATGCATGCATTTCGGCGTGTCCAGTGATTGAGCATCCAGTTCAGAGTAGATGGATGGCTTGATCCTCTAAAGCCTTTATTTATTTATTTGTACAGAGTATCTTTATTCTGAGGAGCTCAAGGCATTTTGCAGACATTAAATTAACTGCTAATCCTCCCCTATCCCCTTGGGAAGGAGGGAGGGAGAGAAGGAAAAAAAAGAGTTTCATGATAAATGTTATAGACTAGATTTGTTTTTTAAGAGACTTGGAAGAGGAAAAGATGAGAAAATAGGGAAGGGCAGAGGAGGAGGGAAAGTACTGCAAGAGAAAAACATCACGAGGGGAATTGTTCCAGCCTGTGATTAAACCTTTCATCTCCCTTCACCCTAATGAGAAGGCCCTGAGCTCCCACGGTCCAGCTGCCAGTGGTTCCAGATGGTGGTTTATGTTTTGTGAATCTGTGTGCAGTCTCTAAGCTCTCCCGCCTTCTTGCTATGGCTGGTGATATTAAGATTACTCAGCACCTGTCCAGATTTCTATCTGAATATGACCCTCTCTCCATGTTCAGATTTCCAGGGTGTATTGCTAATAAGAAGAGTAATAATAACTCACAATTACATAGGATCTCATGAGTCCAAAGGAATAATCACACACAGATACATATATATTTATACACACAGACACAACACATCATCTATCTCCACAATAATCCACAGAAAGAGACAATGTCAATCATATTGCCATTAATAATGATATAAAGTAAATCTTGGCTTTAGAGTATAATTGATTGTACTAATGAGAGGCTAGTTGCTGAGAAATGCTGGTGAACTTGTGAATAGGAACACTTGAAGAATTGGGCCAGGGGAACCTGCATAGTGCAGGAAAATCCTTAGATCATAAATTTAATAATAAAATATCATATAATACTGTCATATCCTGTATATGTACATACATATTTATGTATAGATTTATATATTACCTTTAGGTAATTTATATGTCATCTTTATATATTTATATGTTACTTCTAGGTTTCCAAAGTGTTATATTTATGTACATGTATATCTATATAAATGTATATATAGCCATATAAATGAACATGTATATATGTGAATCTCTGTGTATATATATATATACAAAAATACATGTGTATGTATGTCTATATATAAAATTTCATTAAATCCTCACAACCTAATAAGGTAGGTAGTAGTATTATTATTTTCATTTTTCATGTGAGGAAACTAAGGTTGAGAGAAGTTAAATGAGTTGCCCAGGTTAGTCCAGCTCTAGTAAGCAGCAGAGACAGAATTTGAACTCGGGTTTCTCTTCCTCCTCCCTCCCTTTATGCACTGCTGATTACTACAGGATCCCTTTCCCCTCTACAGTAGGGTGAAAGGTTTGCCCTTCCTTAAGCCATGGGTTCCTCACGCCCTTCCAGTATTGCCCTAGTGGCAGTGCAGACACTTTTACTCTTTAGCACCCAGTAGTAGCTCAGAATATCTGAGGTCAAGGGATCATCCCATCTCAGCCTTCTCAGAAGAAGGGATCATAGGGCCAAATCTGGCCCTTTAATTATGTATTAAATAAAAAGCAAATATTCTAAGGTTTCCATAAGTCTTACCAGTCTTCCCAAAGTATCTGTATGTGTTAGAATATTCCATGACACATCCAAACTCTAAGAACCACCGATTCAATCAAACACTTATTTTCCAAATAAAGAAGCTCAAAAAGAGGGCAATGCAATGATTTGTTCACAGGGATATATGTTAGGTAATCTACAGGTCTGCTTTGGCCCCTGGGGAGCAGAGCTGGGGCACCGAACTCAGTGAGTCAGATAGGGGATGATGGAGTTGGTGCTGATGAAAATTGACTTTTTCCTTTCCTCCAATTGAGTGTTTGGGATCTTGTCAGAAAGTGTTGCTGTGACATGCCCTCTCTGAGCATTCTATCATAGTTTCACTTAGGGGAGAAGTAACTTCCTTCAAGCAGAGGTGAATTTCAAATATCATCCTAAAGCAGACAATTCTAGCTGGATGGAAAAGGAGTCAGGAACCTGATTTTCCCTCATGTTGTCCTCAGTGTGGGCATCCATGCTGAGTCTATATTTCTTCCTAATACAGAACTCTGGCTTGGAAATAAATCATTTCATCTAAAAAAGGAAGGTGGGAGTGAATGAGGGTTTGGGGGGTGTAGGAATGTAGAGGAAATAGACACACCAAAAATTCCTGTAATTTGAAAAAGTCATGGATTTTTTGCTTACCAGTGGATGTCCTGGGGAGAAAGGAGCTCTGCTTATTTTTTAAAATTTAGCCAAGAATAAACAGAGGTTTCTAAAGTTGTTAGAGAAAAATGAAGAACAGCTGGTCTGGGCTCCCCAATGGTTGCAATTTAAGCTGTTAGTGGGAGGTCTACATAGAAAACTCCTTCCTGGTCTCCTGTTCTGGGGCACACAGCAGCTGTGAGGGATTCAGAGCCCATCTATTTTAACCCTACAGGCACAGGGCTGGCTAAGGATGATACACTTGAGAAATAGTGGTGTTTTCTGTTGACCATCACAGGTTCACAGCATCCCAGATTTGGAGCTAGGCTACCTAGTCCAATCCTCTCATTCTAATGTTGTTCAGTCATACTGTGACTCCATTGTTTGCCATTTCCTCCTCCAGTTTGTTTTACAGATGAGGAAACTGAGGCAAACAGGATGAAGTGACTTGTTCAGGATCATACAGCTAGTAAGTCTCAGAAGTCAGATTTGAACACAAGAAGATGAGTCTTTATGAGTCCAAGTCTTTTGCTCTATCCACTATGGTGCTACCTAGTTGCCCCAATTCTTTCATTTATAAATAAGAAAACTGAATCCCAGGGAAGTGGAGTGACTTATACCATGTCATATACCCAGTAGGACAAAATTTAGAAAGAGTAGGAAAGAATGCTTGAAAGATAGGATCATGAAGAAGTTGGAGAGATAAGGACAAATTCAGGGAAGAGCTGGAAAAATACTTGAAGGACCAAGTCAGGGGAGATTTGGAGAATCACTCACAGTGAATTGAGGAATTTTGGTCTTAGGGAGAGAGCCAGCTGACTTAGATTCCCATTACTAACTATATACTCTTCTGTTCAGTTAAACCAGTCCACTTGCAGATCCTTGAACGCTGCTCTCTGTGCCTTTGTACGAATCATGCACCTGCCTGGAAAGCTCTTCCTCTTCATTTTAATTTTTTAGTTTCTTTGGATTTTTTTTAAGACTCAACTCATGGCTACTTTCTGCAAGAGAATTTCCTTATCCCCTTTCCCCACCCACAGTTGCTAATACAGCTCTGAGATTACCGTCAATCTATGCTATACCAAAATCCCTCTGTCCAAATATCTATCATTTATTCATCTGTATATCTGAATATCTATTCTCTATCTATTCATCTATCTGAATGTCTGAATATCTGTGTATTTATCTATTCATCAATCCATCCATCTACTTATCTGTCTATCCATCCATTCATCCATCCACCTTTCTATCTATCTGAATATCTATTGTGTATTCATCTGTCTATCTGAATATCTATACTCTATTCATTTCTCTGAATGTCTGAATATCTGTGTACTTATCTATCAATTATCTATCTATCTATCTATCTATCTATTGATCTTTCTATCTATCTATCCATCCATCCAATTGTTCACAGATCTGCAGTTAAGAACTTCTATGTAAAAGGACAAATACTTCACATTTTACAATGAAAGAGAGACTAACTCAAGTCTTTCATTTCTTTCTCAGAATTTTTTGTGCTCAGAGTATGAAAGTCTATTTGAATAATGGGCACTAAATCTGAGTTTTTGAGGTTTGATAAGCAGAGACTTGAATATTTTTAGGACTGTGGAAGATTCATTTTATTATTCATAAGCAATTTTATTTGCTATCTCTACAGTCTGGATTATACTTCATCCAAATCTCAGCACAAAATTTCCTATACTTCCAAGGTGAATGATCTTGTGTTTTCATCATGTGGAAACTTGCCCATATATATGGCATGCTATACTTGTTAGACTGTACATTTTTGTATAGCCTATTCAATCTTGTCCATTCATATGTTTATCCACCTTAAGATCATAGATCTAGATGTGGAACTAGCTCTTTTTTGAGAGGCTTCCTTGTCTTTACTCTTCCTTTTGGAGATGACGCTGGATGCATTGGGAGACCTTGACCTTTTAAGCTTAAGGTTTTAACAGGTCTCAATTTGACTGAAGAAACCACTGATTCAGTGATTGAGGCTAGGTAAGAAAGAAATGAGACAAAGAAGGCTTCTTTCACCTAGTTAAAAAAATCTATCTGAGAAAGACTTTTAGGACTTCTGATCAAAACAGAATCAATTACTGTTTGTATTTACTCTGAGGCAATCTGGTCCCAAATGATACCAAGCTGGGGCCAGATAACTCCCAAAGAGAAAATAAGGTTCTCCCGGAGTTAAATCCAATTCACTTGCATGTCATGGCATCACCTCCCTGATGTCAAGGCCATCTTTGAGAACCTTTCCTTTTATGAAGAAACTGAGATCCAGTGATTAAAGTGACTTGTTGAATGTTCATTTCTCGTCCATTTTTCCTTTTATTTCATTTTAAACAAGAGGTATAGCTTCATTGGAGTAATCTATGACTCAGGAAGTTGTCTGATCACTGAAAGTTATGATTTGTCTCTAGCCAACACAACTAGCATGTGTCAAAGACAAAACATGAAGTCAGATCTTTTTAACTCTAAGAAAAATCTCCATCCATTGAACTATGCCACTTTTCCCATCTATCAATTCATCCACCCATCCATTCACCTATTAATCTATCCTATTAGCCATTAATTATTTCAACTGCCAATTTATTCATCTGTAATCATTCATCCGCCCATGCTATAATTATACACTCATTCATCTATGCATTATCCATCAAAATATCTATCAATCATCTGTCCATCTATTTATCCATGCACACCATAAAGATTATTGAGTATATACTAGTATGAAGCATGTAGAAGGTGCTGAGGAAAACACAAAGATTCATAAGACAAAGTCCTATCACACAAGTAGCTTACAGTCTAATAAGAAGATAAAAATATTGAAAAACAACTATAATCATGTTATGTGAAAAGACTAAAGAGAAAGTAGACAAAATAATATGAGCATCCAGAAGAGAGAGGGATCATAATTATTATAGATATTAGAGCATTATCATAGATTCCATAATTTTGAAGGACCTAGGAATGCTTTGTGAAGGAGATTAAGTTGAGTGGAAAAGTTTGGCAAGATATGAACCTAGGAAAAGGACACAATAGAAGGGAATGAGTGACAGTTATTCCCCCAAATCAGTAATTATGATTTGGATCTGTGATGCATTCCAATGATTTTGCATCAGATTAACCTTCCTATTCAGACACATACATTTCTAAGAACTACAGAATCTTCTTATGAAAAGAAATCTTTAAAAGCCATCAGGAACAACTCACACCTTTGTAGAGATGGACCAAAAAGTTGGTTCTCCTGACATCAAGACCATGCACTCATGATGAAAAACACAGAATCAAAAACTTACTGATTGGTACTTCTGTCCACCATAAAGCTGAATCAAGTCTTATCAACCATCAGGCTGAGCCAGTTGACTCTGTTGATTGAATTCTACAACAAAGGAAAATTAAAAAAATATGTTGAAAAGCCACACATTTAATGCCAATAAATACAGATTATGTGTTTTCAGGTGAAGTAAAAATGAAAATTAAAAAAAACCCCAAACTTCAGAATTTAGGTAAAGAAACTGACTATTAAAAGGGTAAAATACATCCCCTTCCACACCCAATTGCTATTTTCAACCCATAGGCTTAACAACCAGTCTCAGCTAATTGCCTAAAAGGGAGGAGGCAGGGAGGGATAATGAACTTGAGAGAAAGAACCTAAAAGATAGATCTTTTTTTTGTTTGGAAGAGGATTGTGAGATTTAGGCCAAAGACATTAGAATTTATAATGTTAGAGCTAGGATGGCATGGAGAACATAAAGTATTAGAAGATCAAATACCAGATCTTAAAGAGATCAGAGAAGACAAAATTAAAGTATAGATGGCCCTAAGAACAATGACTGTTGGAGTTGGGAGGGATCTTAGCAAATTCAACTTCCTCATTTTAGAGATGGGGAAACCATGTCTCATAAAGGCCAAGTGACTTGTAGTTAGACAAGAAGTAATACCCTCTTAGCTTATAAATACTTGGGCTCTTTTCTGTGTCTCTGCAATGTCCAGCACTCATAAGACAGCTTGCTTTTAAACATGGAGTTGCAATTTCTTCTGTTAATTAGTCTAGTCAATTAGCATTTTAAGAAAGGGCCAAAGAAGTAGAGAAAAGATGGAGAGTGTGAAACATTTAGGATTTGTCCATATCAAAGTATGTTGATTAAGGCATTTTGATTAGCTTTCTCATTCCTAAAAAAAAAATCCCAAAATAAGATTCATCCATCCATCCATCCATCCCTCCCTCCCTCCCTTCCTCTATCTATCTATCTATCTATCTATCTATCTATCTATCTATCTATCTATCTATCTATCTATCTATCTATCTATCCTTTCATTTATTTATCAATCTATCTACCCATTTATCTAATCTATAATCTACACACATATCTACATCGATATTTCTATCATTTAAATGCATGCATATATACATATCTATAAATACATATATGTATATATACATTATGCATACTCATATTCTGAATATCTGAATATGTTCTGAAAATATAAATATATACAGATATTTATATCTATCATCTATGCATCTATCTAATCTATCATCTGTATATCTATATGTATGTATATATCCCATACAAATATATATATATATATAACTATATCTCTATCATCCAAATGTATGTGTATATATGCACATGTATGAATACATATATGCATACCTTACATATATACATATGCTGACTATCTGAATATATTCTGAATACACATATACATAGATATGTTTATATCTATCATCTATGCATTTGTATGTGTACATGTATATTATACAGATATGTATTTTATATTTCTATAGCTAACTATATTTGTATCTTTATTGACTAATCATGGCAATATTCTAACATCTAGGTACCCCTATACAGAATAACGTCTTTAATTTTTAAAAATAAAATGCAAAAGAATTCAATTTTATTGAAATACACTTATCAGATTAAAAAAAATTCTTGAATATCAATTAAAAATCCCTGTCCTAATACAGTCCACCTATCATTTCCCAACCAAGGACTTCTAGGACTTTTGACTAAATGCTCTGACTTTGCCATTATTTCACCTGATAAAAATATAATCCTTTCTAAAGGCAATGCATATTCATGAACAGTGGGATAGTTCTCTTTCTCAGTAGATCCTACTATCATTAAACATACATTGCATCTTAAAAAAATGCATTCTAAGGCAAGATGTTACCTAGACTAGGCTGAAGCCATTTTTCACCAGTAGAACCTACCTACAGTGATTTGACCTGTTTTTGAACCATTAGTAATAGTAGTAGTTTTCCTTCATTCTCAAAGAGGACCAAAATGACATCATTATGTTAGATTCGAGTTATAGTATGTCTACTGTGTTGATGAGACCCATACAAGCTCAGAATGCTCTGTCACAGATTGGACATGATTATTTGGGATGGATTTCTAACTTTGCACATCTCCCATTTCTTCTGAGCTAATTCCCTTCTGCTTTACTCATAGTGATCCTGTGCTAATTTTTCCCATGCCATACAATCAGTTCTAAAGAGAGACCTTGATTGTGCCCTTGTAATTTTTTTTCTGATCACTTTGTGAGCTATTGCTCTGTGTGAAGTCTTCATAAAATAATCTTTTTGGCAAGAGCACATTTGACATTTGAACAATATGGCCAGCCCAGCAAAGTTGTGTTCTCTGCAGTAGAGTTGTAATTCTTGAGAGTTCAGTTCAAGAAAGGACCTCAGTATTATCCTGCCAGGTGATATTCAGAAGCTTCCTACCATTATCAAACCTGTCAATGCCCCATATACAGATCCAACAAGAATCAATGGCTGGGGGGCAGAAAAATCAAGACATTCCACATCAGACCTGGTAGATTTATGGGGGCAGAAAGAAACATCTGTATATTAGCATCTGGAGGGCAAAGAAGGTCTGTTAACAGTAGGGAGAGCCAAGAGTTCTGACCTAAGTTTAGACAGACCTTTTTTATTGCAGTGACAAATCCACATGTGTTGAAAGGAGCAAATACATAAAAAGTAGATCCTGACTTATAACCGTGTTCCTAGTTGTACTGGAAGTTTCTTGAGGACTTACACATGAGGTCTAAATACAGCTAGAGTTGTGTCATGGAGTTTTGGAGATGCACAAGGCTTTATCAGGGTCCCACTATCTTTCCATTTTAGAATTCTGTTTCTTCTGACTTCAAAGGTTTTATTTTAATTATGCATTCATTTATCCATTCATCCACTCATTTACTTATCTACTTATTCACTCACATATTCATTCATCCATTTGTTTGGTTATTTGTAAGTTCTGACATAAATGCTCCTGAAAGAAAGACTGAGAAGGTATAGTCAAGGCTTAGCTCTTGGAGCAGTTAGATGGTACAATGGATAGAGCAGGGACCTTGGATCCAGGAGGACTGTGAGTTCAAATCTGACCTCAAGCATTTAATACTTATTAGCTGTGTGACCCTAGGCAAGTCACTTAAACCCAATTGCCTCACTCACTCCACCAAAAACAGACTTGACTCTCATTGATCTAGTAATACAGAGCCATCGTGCTCAAAATTTTTAGATGTCATAAAAAAGGGAAAAGGACCCACATGTGCAAAAATGTTTGTAGCAGCCCTTTTTGTGGTGGCAAAGAACTGGAAACTGAGCCCATCAATTGGAGAATGGCTGAATAAGTTATGATATATGGATGTTATGGAATATTATTGTTCTATAAGAAATGATCAAGAGGATGGTTTCAGAAAGGCCTGGACAGACTTACATGAACTGAGGCTAAGTGAAGTAAGTGGAACCAAGAGAATATTGTACACAGCAACAAGATTATACAATGATCAACTTTGACAGATGTGGCTCTTTTCAACAAGGAAGTGATTTAAGCCAATTCCAATAGATTTGTGATGGAGAGAGGAATCTCCATCCAAAAAGAAAATCAGAGTGACTGAATCTGGATCACCACAAAGTATTTTCACCTTTTTTGTTGTTGTTTGCTTGATTTTTTTTCTCTCTAGTTTTTTTTCCCCTTTTTGATGTGATTTTTCTTGTGCTCATGGTAAATGTGGAAATATGTATGGAAGAATTGTACATGTTTTACATATATTGGATTATTTGCCATGTAGAGGAGGGAGTGGGAGGAAGGGAGGAAAAAAATTTGAAACACAAGGTTTTGCAAGGGTGAATGTTGAAAACTATCTTTGCATGTATTTTGAAAATAAAAAAACTATTGTCAATAAAATGAAATAAAATTAATCATTAAAAACAAAACCAAAAAACCCCTTTTATATGTCCTTTGTGCTTCTGGCACAATTATTTGCAAGGAAGCCTATTCAGTAGGAATTCCTACTCAGGAATTCAACCCCCTGCTCCCACCCCAGGAATCTTCTCTATCAGGAAGAACTTCAACAACTTATTTTTGAGTTAACCTTTTGATACACAGTTGTAACATAATGGGTCAACCTCAACAATAGCTTAGTGATTCTTCTTCCCTTTGTTTTAAAATATTCCTTACATGCAGGGGGGATGGACCAATAGTCTTAATGGACCAATAGTCTCAATAAATATTAAACATTTATCAATATCATTAAACATTTTTAAGGGTCTACCATGTGCCAGACACTGTGCTTTGTGCTCAGGGCACAAGAAAAAGATAGCCCCTGATCTCAAGGACCTTGGTCAAAAAGGGAAGGCAACATCCAAATATCTTTGTATAAACAAGATATAAAAAGGATAAATTGGAAATAACCAACAGAATAGATACTAGAATTCATCAGGACCAGAAAGAATATTGAAATAGGAGCAAGCACTGCCAGTAACATCTCATTTGCTTTTGAATTAATTTTTGGTCATTGCACTCAACAATCTTTTTACTGTTGTCCAATTTTTCACAACCCCAATATCCAAGGTTTGCAACCCACAGTTTAAGCAGCTTTGCTCTATGTGCTCATCACCCAGGATTGGACTATTTCAATATTCTTTCTGGTCAAATTTATCCTTTTTTATATCTTGTTCAGAGTCAGGAATAATGTTCTTCCTGAGTTCAAATCTGGCTTCAGACATTTATTGGCTGTGTGATCCTTGGCAAGTCACTTAACTCTGCCTCAATTTTCCCATTTGTAAAATAATCAGGATAAAATAATCAGAGATAAGAAAGTTTGGAAAGGGAGAGGGTTTTGGGGAAAAACAGGGTTTAATTTTGGACATATTGAGTTTATGATGGCTACAGAACATGTAGTTTGAGTTGCCTAATAAGGAATCAGAAATGTGAGACTGGATGTCAGTAGAGAAGTTAGGGCTGAATAAATAGATTTGAGAATTATCAGTATAGAGCTGATAGCTTTTGGCTTTCTGCCCTACGACTTGACTGCCCTGCCTCCTTTATTGCAGAAATGGGCTGGTACTCTGTGCATTGAACAGTAGCAGAACTCCTTCCTATTTTTCACCCCCTCTCCAACATTTGTACTGTGTAATTTAAATTTTTTCACAATCAGTTGTTCCTACGTGCTTTCTCAGTTGTTTTCACGACACTGGGATGAGAGTGGGAGGCAGATGGTGGAGATGGCAGACCCTGATGAAATCAAGCATGTTGAAAAAGGGACATCTTAGGTCACCATTGCAGATCTAGTCCAAACTCCTTTCTGGCAGGAATTCATTCAGCATCAGTTAAATTCTGGACTGCTACAGCATTACCTCTCCCTCATCCCTGAAGAAGAAAGGGCATTGAGGCACTCAGGTGTATTTTTTTGCTGTCCTGGACAAAAAAAGTAGTATCCTTCTTAATCAGAAGTATGTGCTGAGGCCATTTGAAGAGTGACAGCCCTCCAGAGTCATCTTACATTCAATTTGTCCCAAATGGTGAGATAATTATTCTTACTTGTGCAGAATATTAACCCTTGCAACACTGCTTGGCACAACTAGCCTGCAAATGCTGGGGAATTCTATCAGACTTCTGTTTACTATTTAAACCACACTGGGGTATTGTTTAGAAAGCTGATCATTCACAGGAGATCTAGTGAATGAAAGTTTGAAGAAAGCGGGAAAGCACAATTTCTGTTTAACATGGGAGATTTTCATCCCAGGAGTTCACAAGCTTTCCATTTCTTAATTCGATGTTGATTTATTACATTAATCAAGCTAATATCACTTACACAAGGAGTCAGGATGCTATAAGGAATCATGATATATTTTTATTCATGGGGAAGATTCTATTTTTCAGCTTTTATTTTCTGCCACCAAGTTGATCTGACAACTTGTAACCTTGGGTAAACTGTTCAACTGTTGATGAAAAAAAAATTGTTAATGCCTCAGTTTACTCATCTCCAAAATGGTAGTGTCACATTGCATGGACTGCAATACTGTCCCCCGACAGCTCAAAATCTATGATTCTGGGACCTTTCTGGGTCTTAGTTACCTGAAAGATGAGGGAGCTAGACCATATGATTACTAAGATCCCTTTCTGCTTTCAACTGAAGATCTTATAACTTTTCTGGATTTCAGGGTTTTTTAATCTGCAAAATGCAGAGTTTGTCAGTTTTAAGTCTTTGATTCTGTAAAGGGGAGATCCTTTCAAAGATGGAGAAATAAGGATGAAAAATGATATTTATTATTCTCCAGGAACTTACATTTTCCTGCAAGGAGAATGTGACAAGCCTAGGAAAATTTGAGGAAGGAGAGATTACTTCTAGCTGTTGGAATTTCAGATAAGATGGCAGATTTTGGGGGGTAAGGTGGCAGATATTTGGGGGAGTCATTTAACATCACTATATCCTGCCTAATTATAAAGTCAGCCTTGTATTCTCAGCTCTGATATCAGATTCCTCCAATGTATCAATACAGCAGAATAGAGAAACCTGATGCAAGTAGTTCATATTCAAATAGTCTTTGTAGATATGCTAGAGAACTTAAATTATTTTACTATGTATTATTTTCCATTAACAGACAGATGGACATTAACAGGAGCCTTGACCACCACTAAAAAGTGTGTTTTCTGAGAAAAATTCAGTGAGAAGAAAAAGAGCATTAAAGTTCATTGGCTAGGAAATCTAAGTAGCTTTTTGAAGTGTCATGGCTGCTAATGGAAATTCATCCATATAAGTTCAGAGACATTCTCTGGAAAATAATCAGTATAATAAGTATCATTTTCACAAATACATATGAACCCTAAGATGATAGAAGAATGCCTATCCCTTTAAAAGCTGGTAAAAGGTTCCATATCCTTTCTGGCTTAATAGTTTCTTTCACTTCTTTGATGGAACAGTCAATCTGGCCTACTAGATATTTCCTATATATGATATTACATTTTCCACCTTTGCCTAGGCTGTCCCTGCAGTGTTAGGAAAGCACTTCCTCCTCAACTCCACTTAGTGGAGTACTAGCTTCCTTCAGGGACCAGCTAAAGTACAAACTTAACTCCGCTTAGACCTCTCTTGATTCTTTAGTTTCTAGGTTCCATCATGCACTAATTATTTTTTTTATTTAATATATCTATATCTATAAATTTTAATTTAGCAAGATTCCTCAGAATCAATTCCCTCATTTGACATATGAAGAAATGATATCATTTCCTACATATAAGAAACTAAAATACATACATATATGTATACACATATGTGTGCAATAGGGCTATATATATGTGTGTGTGTGTGTGTAATGAAAGTGACAAGTCTATAGTAACTACTTAATAAATTGTTGATTGCCTTTGACTCTTGAATTTTTATTTTTTGCTCTTGATTTGATAAATATACATATATGTGTATGCATGGATATATATGCACATATACATATATACATACATAAATGTGCATGTGTATAGTTTTGTTTTATATCTCTTTGTGACTCCTTTTGTGATCCCTGGAGTGGTTTGCCATTTCCTTGTGCAACTTATTTTATAGATGAGGAAACCAAAGCAAACAAAGTGAAGTCACTTGCTCAGGATCACACAGCTAGTATGAGATGGATCTGAACTCAGAAGATGAGTCTTCCTGACTCAGGCTTTTTGCCCTCTGGCTCTGGTACTCTGTAGCAGCCTTATATATAAATATACATATGTGTATGTATATACATACATATATATGTATGTGTGTATATATATATACATAGAGAGACAGATAGATAGAAATATCTTTTTATATATATACATACATACACACATATACACATAGGCATTGTGTGCATGTAGGAAAATGTGTTTACATGTATATCTATATACACACATGTATATGTGTTCATATATGTATTTGTATATGTATGTATATACACATATTTTTTTTCTTACTTATTACATGGCACAGTGGATAGAGAGCCTCAGTGTCAAGAAGGTCTCGGTTCAGATTCTACCTCTAACAAATACTGACTATGAGACCCTTAATAAGTCACTTAACTTTTCATTGCTCTATGCAGAGGTCACAAAGTGAAGCTTCTGTACATCCACCAGTACAATACAAACTGGATGAAAATGTAATTGAGAAATGTTTAACAATTATTTTTTAAATACAATTCAACATAGAAAATATTAATTTGTAGTTTTCTCAAGGTATATAAAGATTTAGAAATCTATTTCTATTTGAGTTTGACAGTACTGCCCTAGGCAAATCTTTAAGTTATAGTAAGGCAGAGAGAGTTTTGTGATCTGGGAGCTGCCTATATAGTGAAATCTCAAGCCCTGTCCCTCTCCCAATATTTCTTGTTTATTTGTATGTGTATGTGCCATTTTCCCCTGATAGAATATAAGCTCATGAACATAAGAACCATGCTATTGTTTGTCTCTGCATCCCTAGCAAACTGAAAGTCTACAGTAACTAGTTAGTAAATTGTTGATTGACATTGACATCTTTGATTCTTGAATTTGGTATATTCTAAAACCATAACATGCAAAGGGCAGCTAGATGGTAAAGTAGATAGAGCACAGAGTCTGGGATCTGGAAGATCTGGGTTCCAATTTGGCCTCAGAGACTTATAAAGTGTTTGACCCTGAACCAGTCATTTATCTCCTATTTGCTTCAGTTCCTCATCTGTAACATGGAGACACTTGGAGAGGGAAATGGCAAATCACTCTGATATCTCTGCCAAGAAAATCCATGGATTAAGTCCATGGAATCACATAGATCTAGCCTAAATGACTAAATAACAACAATGACATGGAAAGAAGGTTTTGTAATCTAGTGGAAAAAATAACATGAGTACAGTAGGTGTCTAATACATGTTTAATAAATGAAAGGACTTGCATGCAAAAGATCCAAGGATTAGGCCAAAAGACTAACCTAACAGCTTTTATTTCATCTGTAACTCACTTTGGGAACTTGTACTAGTGACTGACATAATTTGGGTCCCAATTTTCTCATGACAAATGGAGGCATTTGATTAGCTGACTTCTATGATTTCTTCTAATTCTAAAATTCCATAATCTATACCCTTTTGACAAATTTAAAGCAAAAATATTGAGAATTCACCAAACATAAGGCAACTGTACTAAACAAAAAGTTACTAGTGTAAGAAAGGTGTCCCATACTCCTCAGTTCCAATTAACATAACTCACAAAGTATTTTACGACTGTTTAGCTTTCTCAGGTAAGAATGCCTCTTTTATATTTTGTATGACTTTACATGTAGAATGGGGATTGTTTAACTTACCTCCTCATGGGTGGAGGAAAGGCTAGAAGGAGGGAGGGAATTTGGAACTATTTTTTAAAAATGAATACTTAGTATACCTCTTTGAGTTTCAGAATCAAACAACAAATTAAATATGTAAATTAGGTACAAAGACTCAATCATTTGGGGAAAATTCAGTCAATTTGCTTACAGACATTGGACAGAATTGGATGATGGTACACAGGAAACATTGGGATTAGTTGAAAGGCAGACATAACCCAAGTCTCTATTTAATAGAGAAAGGATTCCAGTTCCCAGTTGAATGAAGTTTGACAGTATTTTGAAGGGGCAGACCTTTGAATTTATGTTAAAAGAAAATAGGAAGGAAAAAAGCCTAAAAGTACTATCACTATCCTCCAACCCTGCCATACATCCCATCCACTTTGACCACGTCTTCAGAAAATCTGGACCAGTGATAAAAAAGCATTTAGTCAGGAGCTAAGAGAAGACAGACTAGATATAAGGAGGAAGGGCATCATGGGTGGAGAAAAGTGTCTCTGTGGATTCTTCAAAGGTAAATTATTCTCAGAGCCCAGCAGAGGACTATACCTCTGGGGAGTTTTATGAGGATTCCTTTTCCCCAGGATTTACCTTTTGCCATATGGCCTTTCTAAATTTGTAGTTACTCTCCCCTGCTCTGTTGTAACCACTTGTTGGAAAATGTGGGCTGAACTCTTGGAAGGATGTTATGTTGCTTTAGTAAGAACAACTAGTCTAAACAGAAAAGGTTTTTCAAAGCTATTTTTAACTGATTTTCTTAGCATAGGCAACTTAATAAAGAAGTGCCTTCTGCTAATATGACTGAGACCGAAAAGTTAAGCAACTTAATAATATATTCAAGGTTCCATAGCCAGCATATGAATCCAGCATCTCCTGCTTCCAAGTCCCTCCAGACTATATGAAGTTTCATCTTATAATTAGTGTGGCTAAGTGGTCAAGGTGCTGTGTTCAGATTCAGTTGCTGATACCTTTGCAGCCCTCAGAAGGCATCTACCTCTCTGGGCTTCAATTTGCTTATAAAATTACAGGTTTGGGTTGGATAGTCTTTAAAGATCCTTCCAGCTTTAAATCTTTGATTTTATGATCATCATTATTACTATTATTTTCAATCCCTCCTCTCATATTCATGTGGTGTTCCTAATGACTACTGAAAATTTCCCTTTCTTTTTAATCACTGATTAACCACATCCCCCTTCCTAAAAATATGATTACTCCCTTCATCTTCCATGACCAGAAAGAAAAAGAAGGCTAGTGAGTTTTCTGTCATTTCCACCCATCCCCTTAATTACCTCCATCAGGTTTCTCTCAGCAGAGCCCTTGAATATCATCAAGTAATCCCATATTGTCTAAAGCCCTGTGGTCCAGAACTCATGGACCATATGGTATGGTCACTGAGTGATGGTTGAGACAGTAATGGGTGGTCTGAGAGGTTTATAGAGATCCAAGGCCTCTCAAAATCCCTTTTAGCAAAATCAGATTATTCCCTGTAATTGGCAAGGGGAGGACTTTAGAGGCTAAGAGGATATAAAGAGGGTCTGTGTGGGTGTGCACATGGGAAAAAGGGAAGCAGCAAACAAGAGAATGAGGGGAGAGGCACTGAAGAAGGGGAGCAGCTGCTGCTCTGCAGGGAGGCTTGGCTCAGTGCACATCTGAGACCCCCTCTGGCTTCTAATTGCCTAGTGTCAAGTTAATAGCCTCCTCTACCTGCTGGGCAGCCTGGAGGATGAGGGGAGATTTGGTGAGTGCAGGTGAGGCAACAAACAATGGAAAAGTCCAAGGAGAAAAAATCATAGTATCACAAAACTGGAAGGGACCTTTGAGATCATCTAATTTGCAGATTAACGAGTCTGTGTGGTGAAGGACCCAGTATTTAGAATGAGAAAAACTGAGCTCATGAGACTTTAGGAAAATTACTTCAACTTGTGCCTCAGTTTCCTCATTTATAAAATAGAAAAAATGACATGTCTTGTGTATGTCTATCTGTGTGTGTGTCTCTGTGTGTATTTAAACAGATATGAAATCTCATCTGTTTAATGAGCCCTGATTAAGGATGTTCAGCCAAAGCAGTAGGGCTAGTATAGAGCATCTAATAGTCTAGGTGAGTTGTTTGAACCTCAGGGATGCACAGTTGATATGTTGCAGACATAAGAATTGGATGCCATTTGGAACTATGGCCAAAGAGTTTATCACACTGTGCATACCCTTTGACCCAGCAGTGTTTCTCTTGGGCTTATATCCCAAAGAGATCTTAAAGGAGGGAAGGGGCTCCACATGTGCAAGAATGTTTGTGGCATCCATTTTTGTAGTGGCTAGAAACTGGAAACTGAATGGATGCCCATCAATTGGAGAGTGGCTGAATAAATTATGGTATATGAATGTTATGGAATATTATTGTTTGGTAAAAAATGGCCAGCAGGATGATTTCAGAGAGGCCTGGAGAGACTTGCATGAACTGATGCTGAGTGAAATGAGCAGAACCAGGAGATCCTTATATACAGGAACATTATACGATGATCAATTCTGATGGATGTGGCTCTCTTAAACAATGAGGTGATTCAGACAAGTTCCAATGATCTTGTGATCAAAAGAGTCATCTATACCCAGAGAAAGGACTGTGGTAACTGAGTGTGGTTCACAACATAGCATGCTCACTCTTTTTGTTGTTGTTTGCTTGCATTTTATTTTTTTCATCATTTTCTTTTCTGGTTTGATTTTATTTTTTCTTGTACAGAAAGATAATTGTATAAATATGTATGCATATATTAGATTTAACATATTTCTACCATGTTAAACATATATTAGACTACTTGCCATCTAGGGAAGGGGGGTGGGCGAAGGGGGGGGGGGTAAACTGGAATATAAGGTTTTGCAAGGGCTAATGTTGCTGAATTACTGATGCATATGTTTTGAAAAATAAAAACCTTTAATAAAAAAGAATTGGATGCCATTTCCCCTGACTTTGAGGACAAGTTTCTAACCTTTCTATTGAACCATGCTGCCTCTTAAACAACATAATCCCATATTTAGAAGGGAGCACAAAAACCATTTGGCCTAACCCACAGCTGGAAGAGATCTTCTCTATATCACTTCTGAATGAAGACTCATCGTTTCCTGAGACAGTCCCACTCACTTTAAAGTACTTCCATTAGGAAGAAGTTTTCTCTACAATCAACTTCAATTGGATTTTTTGTGTCTAATTTGCGTTATTCCTAATAATGCCCTTTACTGAAGTTATGCAGATTAAGCCTGATCCTTCAGTCTTTTTCATGATAACCCTTTAAATAGCTTACATCAAGACTTCCTAATAGTCTCTTCTCTAGACTAAGTTTTCTCAATTTGCTCAGTAAATGCCAAATCTAGATCCTTTCCATCTTGGTTATGCTACCTAACTCTACCCTTGGCCCAATTGGTCAATGTCTTTCCTAAAATATAGTGTCCAAAACAGAATTGCTGTATGTGAAGTATTTTGTTTAGGACTGGAATGTTAACTGACCTTTTCCAATCCAGGGGCCATTATTGAGTTTTCCAAATTTGCTAGCTTATTGAGTACAGCACTTTAACAACATCATCTTTTAGGGTTTTAAATAGCTTAGTTGGAATTCCAACATTTCTACTAGCCTTAATTAAAAGATGCTTGCTCCTTGGCAAATCTGGACAGCATATTAAGAAGCAGAGAAATCACCTTGCCAACAAAGGTCTACAGAGTCAAAGCTATGGTTTTTCAGTAGCAACATATGGCTATAAGGAAAGCTGAATACCACAGAATAAATGTTTTCAAATTATGATGTTGCAGAACATTTTGTAGAGTCTCTTGGAAAACAAAAAGATCAAATGACTGACTTCCAACACTTAAATAAATTAATTCAGGCTCTTCATTGAAAAGTGAAATACTAAAGTTGAAATACTATGGTGAAATACTAAAGCTGAAACATTATAATGAGAAGACAGAATTCATTGGAAAAGACCTTGATGTTGGAAAAGATTGAAGGCAAAAGGAAAAAAAGGAAGGCAGAGGATAAGATGGATAAATAGTATCACAGAAATAATGAACATGAACTTGAACAGGCTTTGAGAGACAGTGGAGGATAGAAGGACCTGGAATGCTGTGGTACAAGGGGGTCATGACTGAATAATAAAAACAATAACAAAGCATATAGTTATCATAAAGCTTTTTCTGGTTCTCTGTCTCTATCTCTCTCTGTTTCTCTGCTTCACTATCTCTTTCTCCCTCTAAGTTTCTATGTTTAACTTGGGAGAAACAAAAGTGGGAAAAATGAGAGTTCCTAATCTTACATTATCCTGGGATGATGTAACAGGAACACCAGCAGATTTTAAAAAAATCACACAATTTATGATGATACCAAAGGAGAGATCTTAACAAAATGCTTTAAGAAAATTTGAGGAGGAAGACTACTAACAATAAAGGAAGTTGGGGAAGGCTTGGTTCCTTCTCTAACAGACTTCACAATTCCATTATTACTTCTGTTGCTAAGATTTTTGTTAATAACTATGATTTAGAATTGATAAGAAAAGTAACTAAATAATCCCTATCTTCTTATTAATAAATATTTTT
>JAJPUD010001039.1:0-70867 GCA_023553655.1 Myrmecobius fasciatus | reverse complement strand
GCTCGTCCTACCCATGAGCATTTTAAGTTTTTCCAATTGACTAGGTCTGATTTGATTTGTGTGGAAAGTGTTTTGTAATTTAGTTCATATAGTTCCTGACTATCCCTTGGCAGATAAATTCCCAAATATTTTATACTATCATCCGTTATTTTGAATGGAATTTCTTTTTGTATCTCTTGCTGCTGAACTTTATTGGTAATATATAAAAATGCTGATGATTTATGTGGATTTATTTTGTACTCTTTTGAGATTCTTTATGAAATCTTCCAGGTAAGCCTTCTGAAAGGGAGACCAGCTTAAGTCTGCCTTTGTGGCTTCATCTGGGATTGTTTTCAGAATTTCAGGATCTGGGGACTTCTCTACTTTCTCTCCGTAAAAGCTGTCTATGGTGAGAGCTCTCTTCTTGCTTATGGTTTTGAGCTGAGGTATCAGTCACCAGCAGGGAAATCTGCCCCAATTTCAAGTTGCCCTGGGGCAGTTTGCCGAGTTGACTTCCGGTCTGAGGCTGGTCGGGGTAGATCCTCAGTAGGACCACGCTTTCAGCTGCTCTCAATCCACCCTTTACCAAAGGCAGATCTGCCAAAGCACCTGCTGGCAAGCAGAGCAAAGTGGCCCAAGCGTCTCCCAGGGACTTCCTGGCAGCCTAAAATCTTCTGTTTTGTATCAGCTCCAGACTTGCACCCTGGCTGTGCACTGGCATCTGAGCGCTGGGAGCTGCTTGAACCCCTGCCCGTCTAAAACTGACCTCCAGAGTTCTTTCAAAGTAGATTTTGATAGAAGTGCATTGTACTCCAAGTGTTTGGTGGAGCCCTCACTCCAGAACCACATCGGAGGCTCAGTTTGTCTGGGTCTGAGGGAAGGTCTCAGGAGCTCACAGAGAACGCTGTCTACAATTCACCATCTTGGCTCCCCTTATCAGTAAATATTTCTTAAGCTTCTACTAAGTGGGAAGACACAAAAGTGTTGAATCAAATAATCTCTACTCTCCCAAAGCTTCCATTCTAATGGGACTGACAATAAGTACGAATGGAATAAATAGAAATAAATACAAATTAGGGAGGGAAGGCTCTTGAAGAGAAGGTGATACTTAAGCTCTGTCTTGAGGGAATTAAAAGGTTGAATATGGCAAGGAGAGGAGGAAGTGTATTCTAGGCATAAAGTATATCCCACACAAAGTATAGAGATGGGAAATAGAGTGCTGCATGTGATGAAGATACGTAAAGGAGACCATTTTGAATGGATTACAGAGAAAGAAGGAGGTGTAACATAGAGCTGGAATTATGGGTTGGAACTAGAATGGGTAGGGCTTCAAAGTCTCAACAGAAGAATTTTAGTTCCAATGCTTAGCACAGTGCTTGACACATAGTAAACAAAATATAACCTGTCTTTTCATCTGTCTGTCTAGTTATATCTACTCTAGAGACAATTTATTTGTTAGGGTTTTTTTTTTTTTTTTTTTTTTTTTGCTTAATGGAGTGACCTGATCAGATATTTCTTTAAGGAAAATCACTTTGATAGCTGTGCAGACTTGGCCCAAAGTAGGGAAAATCTTTGAGACATGTAGGACATTTAGGAAGAAATTATTTAGAACAGGTGAAAGATGAAGAGGACTTGAACTAAGGTGATGGCTGTAGGAGTAAAAAGGAGTTGAAATATACTTAGAATGTAGAAGCAAAAATAGTAAGGCCTAGCAAGACTGGATATATGGAGTGAGGGAGTCCCAGATTAGCAAACTAACTACTGCATTTATAGCTGAATTCTATGAGGGATTGTTTTTATGAAGGGTATACTCTAGCAGTTGGGGAAGGGATTAAGAAAATTCTCCCATAAGAGATAATATCTAACCTGTGCTTCCAAGGAATCTAGGGGTTCTATTAGACACTGTTGTTAGCTGTTGTTGTTAGTTGCAGTAGTGATGGTTGTCCTTCATTTTCTAAGAGGATCAGTGATATCAGAAAGGTGATGTCTTGACTTGCAAATGAATTGGATTGAAGTGAGGGAGAGTTGTGCAGAGTTACCAGCTTCTTGCTCTCCTCCAGAGCCATCTAGGTCCAGTGGCCAGATATGAATCGGGATAACTAGAGGTGGCCCCAGAGTCCATGGGAGACCTTGTCTTTTTCAAGCTAAGGTGTTTAATAGATCTTAGTTTGTCAAGAATAGAAAGCATTTCAGGCATGGCACAACCTATACAAAGATATAGTCTAGAAAGTAAGGTTACTGAATAGCAGGAGTGGGATATGTGAGAAACACACACAAAAAAAAACCAGAGACACATACAAGAGGCAAATCTATAGGTCAGTTTGCTATCTATAGAAGCTGCTTCACTAGAACATTAATGATGATAACAATGACCAGGAATTGTCAAGAAAGTGTTCAAAAACAGTGACTGAGAAGAAATGTAGGAGATTTACTCTGCCATCTGCTATAGTATTTGGTATAGTAGCTTCAAGAAATCATGCTACCTTAGTGCCATCCCCCAGAAACTCCAGATAAGGTAGTAAGAGAGTCAGGAAGACCCGAGTTAGACACTCACAGAATCTCTGTGCCCCATTTCCTCATTTGTAAAACTAGGACAATAATAACATCTTTAAAAAAGGTGTTTTGATGTTAAAAGGAGATTACATATTCAAGGTACTTTGTAAATCATAAACTGTCACATAAATGTTAGCTATTGTTGCTATTCTTTTATATAAGCTTGTATTTATTTCTCCATTGTTCAAAACCAAGGTTCAAATCCCACATCAGACACTCAATAGCATGTAACCCTAAGCAACTCAGTTTCTCCATCTTTAAAAGAAAGGGTGGAGTCTAAAATTCCATTTCAGCTCTAAATCTATGATCCAATAATGATATGAGTGGAGAGTGTGAGTGAGTAGACAGAAAACCATAGAGCCAAGAAGATCTGGGTTCACGTCTAATCTCTGACATGATGATGTGACCTGGGCAAAGTCAATTAATCTCTAAATTTCTTCCCAGTTTTTTAGGTTGCAGACAAAGTTATGGTCTATGCTGATATAATCCAGAAATCCCCTTTCACAGCTCTAATCTCTATTTCTGTTATCTGGATTAAGTATAGTGTCTGGTGCATAGTAGACACTTAATAAATATTTGTCAGGTTGACTCCCTACTTTACAAGTGAAGGAATCTAAGACTTTGAGAGACTATGACTTTTTCATCTCTTCCGTCATTTTTCAGCTAAAATATCTTAGATTTTAGCTGAAACCATTAGAGCTTTCCCTCTATTGGTTACTTCCTGCTTTTCCTGTCTGCATCTTGTTTGTATGAAGGTGTTTGTATATGGTCACCTGCATAAGGTGAGCTTCTTGTGAGATCATGAAGAGTGATTTTGACTCTTTGTCTTGCCATTATCTGTCACCATGCATAGCACATGAAACATCCTTAATGCTGGATTATGACTTCTCATAATCATACAGCTAGAATTTTTCAAAAGCTGACCCCAAGGTGGGCACATTTTTACATATGATGCTCCTCTTTAGAACATAACACAGATTGCAAAAAGAAAATATAGTAACACCATTGTGCTGCTAAAAATCACTACCACCACCATCACCAACTACAACAATAACAACAAGCCAAACCAAACAAATCCAGAAATCCAGATGCAAAATTTAAGTATAAATATCACAGGATTTCACAAGTCACCTTCCAGAGAGAATAGCTCTTTTTCTCTTTGGTCCTTGAACAGATGCATGTCTGTCTTTTAAATAATCCTGTGAATAAACAGTTCACTTGATGCTATGAAGAAAAGCGAGATCGGAGAGTCTATAAAAACATGAGGCCTTCAAATGTGGGAATTGTTAAGTCAATTATGAAAAGGTGGAACTTGGAGGGAAGAAGAGGATCAGAATGGTTTTTACAGAGAGAAAAAATTCTATGAGGTCAGAAGGATGAGTAGAAAACAGGAGCAAGAACAAAGAAGAATTATCCTTCTGTAGACTGAAAAAGCAGGAGGAAGGGCCAACTCATGATATCATATCCATGTACATTACTATTCTGATGACTCATATGCGCAGATGAGCCTGAAATAACGAATGGAGGCAGCTGCTTATATAAAAAACAAAAGAAAACAACACTGTGAGAAGGCAACATGAAGTAATAGAATGGGCAAAGGCTACAGAGGCAGAGAACCTGTATTCAAATCTTGCTTCTTACATTTACTTACTAATCCTTGGACAAATTAGTTTCATTCTCTGGGTTGCAATTTCCTCCCCTCATGGAGAATATATTTTATTGAAGGATATCAGACATTTATAGTTTTATTAAATAGTTTGAGAGGAGGAAGGGAGGGAGAGACAGAAACACATACAGAGACTGAAGGAGACAGAGAGAGAAAGAGGGAGAAGAAAGAAAAGAAGAAGGAAGAGGAAAAGAAGATTGGGAGCAGGAAGAAAAGGAAAATAAGGAGAGAGAAGAGAAGAGAAAAGAGAAGAGGGGGGTAAGGGAGGAGTAAAAAGGGAGAGACAAAGAGACACAGAGAAAGAGAGAGACAGAGAGAGAGAGAGAGAGACAACGAGAGAGACAGAGAGACAGAGAGACAGAGAGAGAGAGGGAGGGAGGGAGGGAGACAAAGAGGGGGCGGAGAGGAAAAGAGTGAGAGGGAGAGAACACACCCATAATCCTTCCCCTATACCTAGTCTTCCTCACAACTGGACCCAATACACAACATCAGCATTGCACCATTCTAAGCTCCACTCTTACTAAGTAGGGCCTCACCCTCACTCTACTCAATAGTCCAGCATGCATTTACTAAATCAACCTTTATGCTGAATTTACACTCGAAGCACACAATACTCTCTAGAACTATACAGTGTCCCTCTTCAATTTCGTGGCAAAAGTATTACAGAACCCAACTCACAGCACAATAAGTAGATTCCTTTCCATGCTCCCTGAATCATCTTTCAGATTCAGTCCCTCAGTCTCTAAATAATAATATAGATTTTAAAGTTTGTGAAAAGCACTTTATAATGTGTCAAATGATCTTCACTCAGGTAAGACTCAGAAATGTATAAAAACTTGTTTTAGGTCATATAGTTAGTAAGTATCATAGTCAGAATTTGAATCCACGTCAATCCTGACTCCAGCTTGAGCACTTTTTCCACTATGATGTCTGCTTCTCAACTAATTCTGTAGTTGAAGAACTACTTCCTCTTTCCCTGTGGGATTGTCATTACTGTACTCCCTCTATGTTCTCTGGGTCATACTTGTTTCTATCTTGTTTTTCTCTTTCTTTTTGAAAAGTGAATTAGTATTTTATTGTCCCCAATTACATGTAAAAACAAATTTTAACATTCAGTTTTAAAATTGAGTTCCAAATTATCTACATCCCTCCCCAACCCCTCATTAAGAAGGCAAGCAATTTGATAAAGGTTATATGTATGTGCTCATGCAAGGTAAATTTCCACATTAATCATATTGTAAAAGAAAACACAGAACAAAAACAAAATAAATCAAACAAAAAAACTGCAAGAAAAATAAAGAATGTTGGGGAAATGCATGCTTTGATCTGTATTCAGATTTCATGTATTTTTCTCTGGGGATGGATAACATTTTTCAGAGTTGCCTTGGATCATTTTATTTCCTGAGAATAGCTAAACCATTCACAGCTGATCATCTTGCAATATTGCTGTTATTGTGTACAGTGTTTTCCTGGTTCTATTTATTTCACTTTACATCAGTTCATTTAAGTCTTTGTGGGTTTTCTGAGAGCATCCTGCTCATTATTTCTTATAGCATAATAGTATCCCATCATAATCACATGCCATAATTTGTTCAGACATTCCCCAATTGATGGGCATCCCCTCAAATTTCTAGCTCTTCACCACCAGAAAAGAACTGCTATAAATATTTTTGTATATATAAGTCCTTTTCCTTTTTGTTTTTATCTCTTTTGTGATGTAGACCTAGTAGAGATACTTATGGATCAAAGGGAAGATACATGGTTTTATAGCCCTTTAGACATATTTCCAAATTGCTTTTTATAATGATTAAATCAGTTTGCAGCTCCAACAGCTTGTTTCTATCTTTTCTATATAGTATCCCAGGCTTTAGACTTGCTAGTGGAGAGTTACTATAGTTAATTGAATTTTATTATTTTTATTCTAAAATTAAACTAAATTTAATTAAAAATTAAATTAAATTTAAAAACACTTCTAAAATTATTCTATAATTAAACATTATATAAAATGATCCTTTCTATATACATAGAAAAAGAAGATTGTAACTGAAAATATTAACCTCCATTATATATAGATGGCTTTTGTATCCATTTGAGGAAACTGAGGCTCAGAGAAATAAAAACTTTCCTATAGTCACTTAGTTAGTAAGGACCGTTGGGAGATAAAGTGATTTGTTGAGGGTCACACAGAAGGATGTAAGTAGGATGAAGTTAGACCCTGAAGCAAAATTTTCTGACTACAAGGCAAGGACTCTTTAAAAAGGCAATATCTAAATGTGGGACATTTTGATTTTAATGCATCTTCTTATAGTTCAGGCTTCTCATATTTTTTTCTCTTATCCTTCCCCATCTTCTTTCATCAGAAAGTTCTACGTATGGAGCAGAACAATATATCTCAGACTGTCTCCCCCCCTCCACCTACTGATAGTACTTTTCCCCATCAGGTCATAGATGCAGCTGTTGGAGCAGCTCTCCTTCTGCTGAGGCTCCATTCATCAGAAGTAGCATCAGGTTATGGGTTGCAGAGGCCAAATTTATGAAGTACCATCCATCCTTGGGAAGCAAGTAAAAGATGCATTGACTGGTCTGGACAGAAAATGTAGCAGCAGCAGCAGCAGCAGCAGCAGCAGATGGCCAAGACAGCAGCAGTAACTTCCTGCACTCAGCATTTCCCTGGGAAAATAAGCTTCTTAAATGACTCTGCACCCTCCTTCATGGGCATAGCCCAGAGATGGCAGGTGGCCTGTGCCAGTCAGTGCATTTGCTCCATCTGTGCCCCCTTTCATTTTCCTTCTTGTCACAGAAAAATAATTAACAAAACACACATTAATAATTTCAATTCTCTCTAAATGATTCAATTCCCAAGAGTTCTCAATGGCAGCATTATCACTCCACCCCCCCTTTCCTTCTATTGTAACATGAGGAAACTTCTTTAGTTGTGTCTCTTTAGAATAGTGAAGTTCCATATACCCCTGTACAGTCTGACTGTGGTTATTAATAATTCTCCCATAGGAGACATTGACTTTCTAACGTGGCACTTCCCCCCGACTCAAACAATGACAATCTAGCTTCTCATGGAAGGGACACCGAAGTGGAGGTTCTAGACTCATAAAGATTTAGACTTGATAGACTCCTTGGAGATTTTCTGATCCATCCTTCACTCAAGCTTCTGCTTGAGACCTTTTGCAATGGGGATCTTACTATATGGATCATGAATTTAGACTTGTAAGGGCTCTCAGAGCTCATTTTGTCAAATGTCCTGATTTTATAGATAAGGAAACTGAGGCTCAGGGGCGATTAAGTGATTTTTCCAAGGTCAAAGAGGTCAAGCTTCATATGTTTGATTTAGACCCAAGTCCTCCCAAGATAACAGCTTATCCCACATTGGACAGAAGTCATTGTTAGGGAATCTCTCTGTCCCTGTCTGTATTTCTCTTTTTCTCCCTGTCTTTCACTCCCTATCTATACATATAAAGATAGAGACAGATATCATATAGATTTACATCATAAAACATATAGTACCTGTGTCTACATGGTAAATCTCTGTATATGATATATACATATATCTGTAATATCTATATGATATCCACATCTATATAATAGTTATCTATATATATATATATGATAACTATCTACATGATATCTATATCTATCCAGATATCTATTTATAGTTATCTATGATGTATCTATATGGCATGACTATGATAATTCCTAATGTGAATTCTTCATATTCTGAACTGCTCTTCTACCATCTATTACTTCTTCAGATTTAATAGAAATCCTGGGATAAACCAATTCTTTGGTACTTTATTTCATCTCGCTGATGTGGAAATTTTCTCCAGGGATTTTGAGTACAATGCAAGTGGAATCAGAAAAAAAAAATAGATTCAAACTCCACATTAGTCACATTAGCTGTGGGTAAATCACTTGACCATTATACGCCTCAGTTTCCACATCTATAAAATGTTAAGATTGGATTTGATGGCCGCCAAGGTCTTTCCCACTTCAAAATCTATGATCTTTGATACTATTACCTTGAGAAAATATTTATTCATTCCCTGTCTTAGTTTCCTAATTTTTAAATGAATGGCATCCGAGGTCCCCTCTACCTTGAAAACTGTGACCTATCAACCCTTCTGTGCTACCTATCATGTTCAACTGTTCTCAGTGTTCTTTAAATTGACCACAGGAGAGACCATTCAAGCTGCTGAAATCATTTCTCTAGTTCTCTGTACATCCTGTGGCTAATCTGTCTGTTGGAGATGTCTAGCTTACACTAAAATGATTTGTCCATCCTTTATTTTTCCAGCTTTTATTTCCCTGACAATGTCCTTTATGATGCTTCTCCTCCACATCTTCATTTGTAATGAGTTGAAAACCATTTATACCCACCACGGGCATTTATTTCCATTGCCCTTTATATGACCCTCTACTTCAAATTATCCAAGACTCTGGCATTCTATAAGTTGCTGCATCATCTTAGAATTGTGTTGCCAAAAAGATGCATCTTTGTTTCAGGAAGAAGTTCAAAGTCATGAAAAATGTTGTACTTTCCAAGTACTCTTCAATCCATGCTCCTATTTAATTCTGGACCCAGATCATCCATCTGTTATGTCTGTCCAAAATACTGATGGGATAGATCTATGGGCAGTCCATTTAACTGCATGTCGTATTTTGAACAATAAATAGACTACATTCATCTACTTATTTAGGGCCAAATTCTTTTCGGCAACTATACCCCTCTTTTGGAGTCTGAAATATTCTGGTGCTTGTGGCAATCAACATAATGTCATCTGTAAATAAGAACATTTAGAAACTCTACCACATTTAGAAAATCCTTTCCCCATTAGGACTCTGCACTGGATATCCTCCAGGAGCATGGAAGTATCTCTTGCAAGCCTTTTTCTTCCTACTTGATGTCTCATTTGATACTAATAATCAAAGGTCAAGTAAAATTATGTGTCTCATTACAACCTGGAAGGACTCATATGATTCTGACATATGCACAGGGAACATATTGTTGGAAGAGAGCCATTAAGCAGGTCTTTTCCTCCAAAACTATGAAGTATTCCAAATCTATGAAATGACAGTCTTACCATTTATTTTTTGTCTGGGCTCTCTTAGAAAGTTTCTGTGTGGTCTTGGGAAAATCTTTTAATACTGCTGAGGCTATTTCCTCATCTGACAAATATCTGCTTACTTAACTTAAGATTTTTGTAAGGATGCATAAGATGATGAGGGTAGAAATGCTTCATTGTAATACAGAAACATATTAATACACAATCATTTCAACATCTAGATAATTTAAGCACTTGAAGAATACATTTCAAGTTTCAATAGAGAATGATAATTTAGATAACATTTTTCTTCCAATGACCTCTGTGAAGTAGATGGAATGTAAATTTTAATCTTCCTTTTATATATAAAAAAACATAGATTCTAAGAAATCAAGTGGTCTGTGGCCATATAAATAATAGACCTAAGTCTTTTGATGTAAATCTAGTATCCTTTCAACATGAATGAACTAATAAATACAAGAATACAAAAGCATTTATTAAACACTTTCTATGTGCTAGATCTATTGTCATTTCTCCACAATATCCTTACAACTCTCCATTGTGAGAGATCACTGAAATAAAAGAGAGAAACCTACCAAGCTAGAGAGGTTCTATTTACTTTTTCAAGATAAAAATGAAGGAAATGAAATTGGCTCCCATCTTGTTTCCCTGTCTGCATTCTGTTCACTTTAAATTTTAACACAGCTCTCATATCTAAGCATTCATCATTTTCTTCTCCTACTGTGTCCATTAACTACACTCTCATCTGAAAGAACTTCCTATTTCATAATAAAAACCACTTGTAGCTACTTATTCTCTGTAAATTATCTCTGGAAAGTTTATCATGAAGGCCATTTTTATTATTTTTTTTTCAATTTTTAGAAACTGACCACCCCCAAGAACCTACTTCATCCTATGTTTGTGCCATGAAGGCAAAGCAAACTCAAAATTTAAGTCATCTGGAATAGCCCATACTGAAAATATTATTCTGGTTTATGGATGTTATAGAATATTATTGTTCTATAAGAAACAATCAGGAGGATGATTTTAGAGACACCTTGAAAGACTTACATGAACTGATGCTAAGTAAAATGAGCAGAACCAGGAGATCATTGTACACTGCAACAGCAACATTACATGATGATCAATTGGATGTGATTTCTTCTCAACAGTGAGATGATTCAGACCAGTTATGATGAGAGCCATCTACACCCAAGAGAGGTCTGTGGAAACTGAATGTGGATTACAACATAGCATTTTCATTTCTTTTGTTGTTGTTGTTTGCTTGAATTTTATTTTCTTTCTCTTTTTTCCTTTTTTTTTTTTTTTTGCTTTTTTCTAAGGCAACTGGGGCTAAGTGACTTATCTAGGGTCACACACTTAGGAAATGTTTTTTTTTTCCTTTTTGCTCTGATTTTTATTGTGTAGCAAGATAATTGTATAAATATGTATGTCTATATTGAATTTACATATATTTTATCATGTTTAACATATAATGGATTACTTGCCACCTAAAGGAGAGGGTGGGGGAAGGGGGGAAATTGGAACACAAGGTTTTGCAAGAATCAGTGGTGAAAAAATATCCTTGCATATGTTTTGAAAATAAAAAGCTTCAAAACAATTTAAAAAAGAAAATATGAATCACATAAATGATATCACTTATCAGATATTTGAGTATCTGAGCAAAACCTCAGGAATAATACTATTAGAAGTATATAGCATTTTAGAACTGAGAATGTCAGAGCTAGAATGGGACATTAACATTATCTGTACTCAGAAGAAAAGAAGAACAGAGATGTAAGTCCTTGGAAAAGCTTAGAACATGCAGGGAATGCCATAGAGAAAAGGAACCTTAGAATATAGAAAGTCAGAGCACAGAGGAAACTTAGAAACAATAGTGTCAGAGATGAGAGGAACTTTAGAAGCATTGAAAATTATAAGGACCTTAGAAATCATTTTGTTAAATCCTCCCTTCTTTCAGACAAGCAAATTGAATGAAACTCAGAATATGGAAATGAATTTACCAAGAGCATATAGTAATATGCTACTATAGATGCCCAGTTTTAAGTTCCTTGCCCTCTATAATCCTATTGAAGCTTTGAGCATTCATCCAAAAAATTCTTACAATTGTGTTTGTAGAGCATCTTATATTTTGTGTGGAAGGGGAACTTAGGGATCAATTAGCTCAAGGAAAGTAATTTCTCTGAGCTCTCTCAGAAAATGGGCATGAATATAAATCCTACTTTTGATTCCTGATGTGTAGCTTTTCTGAATACACTGGGCTGCCTCCTCATTCATAATTCCACAAAAGTCTATCAAGCACCTACTATATGCAACTGCATGTTGCATGTAAATGCAACCCTGCATGTAAAAATATAAATATGACATTGTTCTTGCCCTCAGGAACCTTACATTCTAGTGAGGGGACATTACAGTTACATGTAACAGATATGGTACTACCCAGGCATGAACAGGTGGCTCATGGTTGCAAAAGAAATGAGAGTCAAGGGCAAAGAAAATAGGGAGTTTGGTGGAGGGTGGGGCTATAGAAGGTATTAACATTGCCCCTAGCATCATTATTGACATTAGAAACTAAGTGATACAACGGGTAGCATGCTGAATGTAATATCTGAATTCAAATTTTTCCTTAAAATCTTGTTGTAGTTGTTGTTGAGCCAATGTTACCCACGTTCACATAGCAAGTAAGTGCTAAGTGTATGAGGCCAGATTTGAATTCAGGTCCTCCTGAGTTCAGGACTGTTGCTCTATCCACTGTGCCATCTAGCTAACTCTGGTGCTAAATTCTTTATCATGATCATTATCATCATCATTATTATTATTTTGGCGTAGTTCTGTTAAGTTTCTGAGGCCAAATTTGAATTTAGATCCTCTGACTCTAGGACTGGTGCTTTATCTACTGTGCCATCTAGATGCTTCTTGGTATTATTTTTTTTTGCTGAGGCAATTGGAGTTAAATGACTTTCCCAGGGCCACACAACTTAGGAAACGTTGAGTGTCTGAGCAGATTTGAACTCAAGTCCTTTTGACTTCAGGGTTGGTGCTCTATCCACTGCACCACCTAGCTGCCCCTGATCTTAAATTCTTAATGCTATGTGATCCTGGACACATCTATTTGAAAATGTTCGAGATGTTTTGACTTAGGGATTTCTTGATCATGGTTTTCTGGTAGTATGATAATTCTTAAATTCTTAAAATCTCTCCTGGTTCCATTTTCCAGGTTTGTTGTTTTTCCAGTGAGGTAATTATACATTTTCTTCTATTCATTTAAAAAATTGTTTGACTGATTCTTGATGTCCACAACATCATCAAAAAGAATAATCAAGGGAATAACTAAGGAGTAATCGCCACCAGCTGTTTGTGCCTAAGATTCTGATAGAAGGGTAAGTTTTACTGATACAATGACCTCTGGTGTTGGGTGGTATGCATTACATGGAATTTCTTAAATTTTTTTTTTTTTAATGAGATCTGTGATTTCGCTGGAATAAGGTAGTTTTGGTAAGGATTCACTCTATCAATGCAGAGAGAAATACCTGGAGCACAGAATGATGAAGTGGTTTGCCCAGGATTTTACAATTACAATTAGTATGTGTCAGAAGAAAGTTTTGATCTCAGTTCTTCCTGAGACTGGCTTCCTATTCAGTAGGCTTGCAGTTAAAATGCCAAAGTTCAGATCCTACTCTGGACTCTAGGGATGGCTAGGTGGCATAGTGGATAGAATGGCAGGCCTAGAGTCAGGAAGACCTAAATTCAAATCTGGCCTTAGACAATTGTTAGCTGTATGACTCTGGGCAAGTCACTTAATCACATTTGCCTCAGTTTCTTTATCTGTAAAATGAACCGGAGAAGGAAATGACAAACTACTCCAGTATCTTTGCCAAGAAAATCCCAAACGGGATCAGAAAGAGTCAAAGCATGACTGAACAATAACTTGGGACTCAAGGAAGCTTGTGTCATTTAATTTAAACTCCCATACTATCACCAATTTCTACCCTATCCCCTTCCTCGAATGTAGCTTATTGATTTTTCAAAGTCATTAATCAAAAAGTCATGGAAACCAAATGGTGAAAGAAACAGGCAACTTAATTTCTTTGTGTCTTACTTTTTGTTGTTGTTCAGTCATTTTTCAGTCATGTCTAACTAACTCTTTGTTATTACATTTGGGGTTTTGTTGTCAGAGATACTTAACTTTCCTCATCTGTAAAAGGAGTGGGTTGTAGTTGTTGGCATCTAAGGTCACTTCCAGTTTTAAGTCAATGATCCTCTTATTCCATAATTCTAAATCTAGTGCTTTCCCTCTGGTGCCATCAAGCTTCCTTTTTATTTATATACATTTCCAAGTATAAAAGGAAATAAAACTCAAATTTTTAGGAGAGGAAATGTCTGCTCCATATGTGGCCCAGGCTGACTCCCTCCTAGTTGCCCGATCCTTACCTAAATCAACACTCCTTTACAATATAGTGTTTCTCTGGCAAAAGTTTCCTTACATGACATTTTTATCAACTATGGGAGGATATTTGCTTCCTTGAGAGTCATCATTGGCTCTGTAAATGGGTGCTTTGCCTGAACAGAAGCGGTGCCTTTGATGAACAATCCTGTTTTCTAAAAATTGCATTTCACCAGTTAAATCAATACTAGGCTTTGTTGGTTCTGATGAGAAGCCCCAGCTGTCCAGGGAACAGAGAAGCAATCATGGCTCACATCTATGTTATTTCCTTAAACAGCCCTGTGAGGTAGGTAGTGCCAGGATTCTCATATCCATTGTAGACATAGTGAGTCATGTTGTATTTTGTTTTGCTTTGTTTTTTTTCTTATCACTCTGTAGGCACTTGATAATTCTGGGGAAGGCTTGCCTTTTCATACTATTAGGAATGGACTTCATGGCCTCTGAGGTCTCTTTCAGTCTTGAAGATAGCCCATTGGATATTGGAGTGTGGTATAGTAAAAATGACACTTGCTCTGCAGTCCCAACATGCAAATTCAAATCCAGTTCCTGATGCTGTTAGAAGGCTGGAGATCAATTCAATCAATCAATCAGGCACACACAACCCTTAACATTAATTTTTAATAGGAAGGAAAAACTTCTGTTGAGCATCTTCACTAGGTTTAAAGTCTTTGAAAACATTGGATGAAAGGAAATTATGTTCCAAATGTGTTGCTATTGGCTAAGGAGACAAAGTTATACCTTCTGGGTGTTCCACAAAATTGCAAACCAGTTTAAAATCCAGCACCTGGAATCATAGAAAACAGAATAATCTAGCCAAGTTCCTTGGAAGAATTGCTTATCAGGGCAGGATGGGTAAAGTTTCTGTCTCTGTATTCAGACTTCAATACAGAAGGTATTTGTGAACTTTAGAAAATCAAGGAATTGGACTTTTCACTGGTGTCCTACTATCAGCTGCTTCATCGAAGCCATGTTTGCATAGGGAGCTGAGAACAAACTAGACACAGTGAGAGAAGGAAGGTTCAGGATTTTCCAAGGAGCCCAGAAAAAGCTTTGCCATGCTAAGAAAAACTCCATTTGATGCCAAGAAGGGAACAAAATGACTTTCAAGACCGGTGTTAACACTTTGGCACATTTCCTAATTTTGAGCCCATTTCCCCTGGATGTTGCATGTATTTTTAAGAGAGGGTATCACAGACTTTTGTGGGTAATGTTTTGTGCCAGCTTTTCTTACTATACCACCATATTAAATATCTATTTCTAAAAACTTGATTTGACTTATTCATTGATATCATTTGATAAACACACTGGTAGGGGCTCTTGAGCTAAAACATTGAAAACCAACTTCCACTCCATAGGGTCTCTAAAGTTTGAATCAGCAGCCATTCTCTGAGGATACAGCCCGCCACTGTGAATGAGTGTTTGGGAGAATGAGCCTAGATCATGTGATATACTTAATCTCTGAGGGGTTTTACATTTATCATCTAACTTTTCCAGCATTCAGGCTCCTCACTTGTAAAATGAGAAGTTGTTTGTTCTTGATGCTCAAATGAAGACCATGGTATCAGGGAGATGAAGCCATGACATGCAAGTGAATTGGATTGAAATGAGGGAGAGTTGTGCAAGGTCACCTGTCTCACTTTCCCCTCTAGAGCCATCTGGGTCCAGGGCCCAGGTATAGATCAGGATGCCTGGACATGGCCCTGGGTACAATGAGAGACTTTGATCTTTTTCAAGTTAAGGTCTTTAACAGATCTCAGTTGAACTGAGGCAACATGCAGAATGTCTTTAGAACTGGAGTGCTTCAGAGACCATTCTGGGTATTGCCTCAGTCAAACTGAGACCAGGGTCCATAAAGCTGAATCTATATCCCAGAAGAATTCCCACAACAATAATCCAGTGATCATTACAAATTTGAATGGAGACTTCCAACCTTCCAATGAGGGGAAACTCAGAGACTCCCAAATAATCCTGTTTTGCCTTTGTTGTTGGTAAGTCATTTTCCAGGGAACTTCATTTGGGGTTTTCTTGGTAGAGATACTGAAGTGGCTTGACATTTTCTTCTCTAAGTTTTGCCTTTAGATAACTCTGTTTATCAGGAAAATTTTCTTGACATCAAGGTAAATTGTCTATATTTCTGTCCTCTGGGACACTAAAAAAAGTCTAGTATCTTCTCCTGTCATTGTGTTAAACCTGAGCTTTTTTTTCTATGGGTCAAATAAACTTGTGTCCTTTAACTAACATTTGTGTTGCATGGGCTCATAGCCTCATGCAGAAATTAGTGCATAGAACTCTGAATCCAGGAGTCAGGAAGATTCATTTTCCTGAGTTCAAATGCATTCTCAGACATTTATTAGTTGTGTGATCCTGGGCAAGGTACTTTATTCAGCTGTAAAATGAGTTGCAGAAGGAATAGCAAACCCTTCCAATATCTTTGCCAAGAAAACCTAATTCACTAATTTACCCACTTGATAAATACTATCCACTTTCTTTTCTGTCTTTCTTTTTCTCTCTTCCTCCCAACTTCTTTCCTTCTCTCTCTCTCTCTCTCTCTCTCTCTCTCTCTCTCTTTCTTTCTTTCTTTCTTTTTCTCCCTCCTCTCTCTCTCTCTCTCTCTCTCTTCCCCTTTCCTCCATGCCTTCCCCTCCCCTTCTCCATCTCTCTTTCTTTCTCTTTACCTATCTCCTTGCCTCTCTTTCCCTTCATCCCTCCCTTCCTCTCTCTTTCCCTCTCCCTCTCTCTCCCTTTTTTCCTCTTCTCTCTCTCTCTGTGTTTCCCTCTCTGATGTGCCTGTGCCTGTCTACATTTCTATCTCCATCTCTGTCTATGTCTCTTCCTCCCTTCCTCCCTCCCTTTTTCCCCTCTCTTCTCTCTCTGTCTCTTTCTGTATCTCTGTTTCTCTCTATGTCTCTGTCTCTTTGTTTCTCTCTATCTTTCCTTCTTTCCCTCCTTTCCTCCCTTTTTTCCTTCTGTGCACCTTATCTGAGGCACAGAGAGGTTAATTGTACTCAGGAAGACATGTTAGAACACCTGCTTCTATTCTTACTTGCTGAGGGACCCTGTGAATATTGCTTAACCTCTCAGACTTATCTGTAAAATGGGAAAAATAATAACACCTACTTTACAGGGTTGTAAGATCAAATTAAATAGCATATACAAGTACCTTACAGAACTTCAAACACTATGTCAGTGTTTCCTATCATCACAGTGATGTGGGATGAAAAGATTTGGGTCTGGAAGTTCCCCTGGGGCTCATGTCCAGCATCCTCATTTTACGTGTGATCCATAGAAAGAGACTTGTACAATGAATGCTCCAGAAGAAGTGACCAGCAGATCTCAGAATGTTCTTTCCTTTACCTCATGCTGTCTTCTATAGAAAGGGTGGTATTGACTACCTCTAGCCTTTGCCAGAACCTGGTTTCCAAAGGGCCGTCTGTGCTGTTACTTCCCTGTAGGAGAGACAGCCAGATTGATAAAGGGTTAAGCAACCAGCCAGAAGGAGGCTCCCACATTTAGCACTACCAGAAACACAGTGGAGAATTCAAAAAAGACTTTATCCCTGCCCTCAGGGAACTGGCAATCTGGTAAGGGAGATAAGAGATGTACAAATATGTAAACCTCAATAGCAGAGAGAAAATGTGATAAATGCCTATCAAAGTCAGACAAATGAGGTGCTGAAGAGTTCAGAAAAAGGAAAGATCCTTTAGGGGAGCAAAAGGAGGTTTCCTAGAGAAGGTGGGATTGACTCTGAGTCTTGGAGCATGAGGCAAAGTTGGTAAGAGAAGGCAAGGGGTAAGGAGAAGACTCTTCAATCTTCAAATAGCAGTCCTTTTAAGAGAGATGGGATTCTTGCTTCTGAGTGGGGTGTGATAGTAAGATAGCCCCTTCTCAGTGGTAAAGAGAAAGATTTGTTTGGAGAAGGGAAAACCCATTGACCAAGGTCCCCTAGGCCTCCTACCATCAAGCAAAGGGACAGAATGTGGTGTACTGGGGCAGTGGTGGGACCACCACCTACTCAATGCAGAAAACCTGAACTCCTTTCCTTACTCTGACACTGAGTAGCTGTGTGACCTTGCACAAGGCATTATAATTCTTTGGACTTCAGATTCCCCTTTACAAAAGAACAAGTGAGTATTCTGACCACAATCAGTAAGGGTTCAGATCCCAACCATCTCATAGTTCTACCTCCCTCCCTCCCTCCCTCTCCTTCTCCCTCTCTTTCCTTCTCTCTGTCTCTGTCTGTCTGTCTGTCTCTCTCTGTCTCTCTCTTTCTCTCTCTCTTCTCTCTCTCTGTGTGTGTCTTTTTCTGTCTCTGTCTCTCTCTGTCTTTGTCTGTCTGTCTTTCTCTGTCTCTCTCTGTCTCTGTCTCTGTCTCTCTGCCTCTCTCTCCATTCCTTCTGACCACATAAAGTATCATACCTTTATTTCCAAATGTTCTGCTGAAAGGAATAGAATTGTTTCTGATCTCTGAGACCTCCCAAGATATCTTGGGGTTTTTGGACTAGATTTCTTTCTTAAGGACCATGCCTTAAACCCATTCTTAAACCCAAATCATTTTGATTTGTTGACTGGCCAACAATAGGTTCCAATTGCTCTTTGTTTGTGTTTCGATTGACTCGGGATGTATGTAAATACATTTTTTAAAATCCAAAAACCCCGAGGGTTTCTAGAGTGGATATATATATATATATTTTTTTTTTTTGACTAGGTAAAAGAATCCATTCTTTGCCTCAATTCTTACCTAGCCTTTTTCTCTGAATGGACATTGCCTTATTCAAACTGAGATCTGTTAAAGACTTTAGCTTAAAAAGGTCAATGTTTTCCACTATATCCAGGATCATCTTCTGTCTTCCTTATCTAGATCTTGTCACTGGACCCAGCTGGCTCTGGATGAGAGCCTGAGGCTAGTGACTCTGCACTTTCTCCCTTCCTTACTTTAATAAAATTCACTTGCACATCATGGCATCACCTCCCTGATATCATGGTCCACTTTGAGAATGAATGACAAACAGTAATCATAAAGGAGGAAACTGAGGCAAACAGGATGAAGTGACTTGTTTATGGTGACACAATTAGAAAATATTTGAGGCCAATTTTGAACTCAGAAAGATGAGTCTTGCTGATTCCAGGCCTAGAACTGTACTACCTAGTCAAGAGATTTTCATATATGTGTACACATTTATATGTATATATGTATATGTATGCATATATCTCATTATAATAAATATATATAGCAAATATTTACATGATACAATTGTACTATTGTAAAGTATATAATCATACAAATGTACTTATATAATTTATAATTGTTTATATGACTCACATTTTAGAAAATATAATTTAGGGACAGGTATTGGAAAACAACAAATCTGAACTTTCACAATTATTTTTTGTGGTATAGTATATAAGATCAACGTTTCAGGAAGGCTTAATTTAATTTTAATTTAATATAGTTAGTTAATGACTGAAAGAGCAAGCACTGATTAAGCTCTAACTCTGTGCTTAGGTTCTGTCCTACACTTCTCTAAGGATTCAAGCTGGCCTAGTATGCAGGAGGTTTTCTGAGCAGGAAGAGGCGATATTTCAGCAGTCTTGATTGTCAACCTCAAAGACTGAAGAAATCTAGTAATTGGTCATTTATGGTAATCGATTACTAGAGGTGGTCAATTTAAGTGGTTGTGGAGCCCAAGTCACAAACCATAGGTTCAAATCTGGGAAGGATTGCAGAACGTGTCCCACCTTCCAGAGAAATAGAGTGACTTACTTTTAAGTCACACAGGAAGTGATAGAGCCACAATTTAAAATCACGTACTGTCATTTCAGACCCAGAACTCTCTCCATTGCAGTATATTGCCTCCAATGTTTTAGAAGAAGTGGGAAAAGATATCTGGCTCCTAATCCCAACTCTTTTACTAATTACTATGTGATTACATGCAAGTTGCGTTCTCTCTTTGGGACTTAATTTCCCTATCTGAAAACAAGGGATTAAAGTAAGGATTTTTAATCATTTTTGGGGTAGCGGTCTGATGAAACCTAGAGACCCTTTCTTAGAGCAATGCTTTTAAATGCATAAAACAAAATATATATAAAAAGAAAGGAATTATAAAGAAAATCAAAACTTGATGGAAATAATAAGAGCATTTTTTCCCATCCAAGTTCATGGACACCCTGACATTTATCCATGGAGTTTTGGGGATTCCATAGAACCAAAGTTAGGATGAAAATATAAGTTCCCTTCTGACTCTAGCATCCTCTGAGAACAGTGGGCAAACAAGCTTGGCTTACACAAGAGCTGCCTCCCTGCTCTTCTATGTTCCCTTCTCCCCCTTTTCCCTAACACCTGGTTCAGCCACCACACTCTATGAGTGGGGCATTTCCAGTTTCAGAGAGCCACAGGAGAGAGCAGTCCTTTCCCATTGGACACACCTGGCTTTCTACATTTTTAATCTTCCCTGATTTCTGAATTTATTTAACCTTCTTAAATCCATCCTGACAGCTTCAGTAATCTCCATGCCCACCAGTGTCAGCTTCAGAGCCTCTGGGGGAACAGCAACCACACGGGCACACACATTCACAAAAAGATGGGGGGAGAGATGGGTGAAGGATGATGGTGGTAAAAACAACTTTCTGCTCATGTACATGGTGCTGAATGATTTCCAGTGGCTCGTTCAGTACCTGGGCCCCCCAACAGGTTTCCTCATCATTTCTTCCCTTCAGTTATCTACATTTTCTCAGGCCCATGGAATGTCTGTGAGGGGAGAACAGTAAATTACGCTGTCAAATTGGATGGTACATGGGGAAGTTGCAAGGAGACAAGGGCCAAGGCTGCCTAAGATAGCAGCATGATGATGCTGGGTTATAAATAAGAAGGCAGGACAGCAGTGGGGGCAATGCATTTAAAATTCTGTCCTTGACATTTATACACAGGCCCTGCATTCTTGGCAGTCGGGGAAAGGCTGTCCACTGATTTATTTCTTTAAGCTGCCAAACATTATCTTCTCCTCTATCACACACAGGCATGCACATCCCCAGAAAATGGCCCTCACATGCATGACAGCCTCTGCCCCTTGGCTGATTTCAAAATCTAGGAAACATTGCTAGGTGCATTTTGGGGGGTGGATGGGGAGAGAATTTTTTTACAAATCTGGTTCAACAACAGCAACAACAAAAATAATCCAACTAAAGCTAAGTTTTCACTAGAATTGGAGATTCCCAAATGAGCAAACTTCCCTCTTCCCTAGCACTTTGTAGTTTTGCTCAGATTTGCTCAGATAATTTAGTGGCAAAACAGAATCACACAGACATACATACACAAGAGTGTTCTGGGTACAAGGCTGGTTTTTTATTCTCCTATGCCTTGCTGTCTTTTAAAAGTACTAGCATTAACAACAGACATTTAAAATCAGAAATACTAAGGTGGAATGGCTATTAGGATCATAGTTTTAGAACAGGATGGGAATTTAGGGCTTATCTAGCCATCATTTTACAGATAAGGAAAATGAGTCTCAGACAGAGAAAGTGATTTAGAATCATAAATCTCACTCTGGAAGCAACATCAAAGACCACTTAGTATAATCTCTTTATTTGACAGAAAAGGAAACTGAGGGACAGAGAGTGCTAATGACTTGCTCAAGGTCACATAGCAAAAAAAAAAAAAAAAAAAAGCAGGATTCTTCCATTTCCACTGGCTCCAAATCCAGAGCACTTATTCATTTGCTAAGTTATCTCCTTATTTCAGAATCCTTCAAGGCTCCAGTAAGGTATTATCTCTTCTATGAAACCTTCCCTTCTCCATCTCCTGATCACCCCAGTTGCCAGTGCTATCTTCCTTGTTACTTTTCCTTATACTCATTAATGGGATTCCCTCCCCCAAGTATAATGTAAATTACTTTAGGGAAAAGATTATATTTCACTTTTATCTTTGCACCCCAGATCCTAATCCAGTGCCTGGCACATAGTAGGAATAGATGCCTGCTGAAATTGGGATTATTGAATCTCTAAGTTACTATTTGAGATCCCTTCCAACTTTCCTCATAACCCTGGACTTGCACTCACAGAGATCTCAAATTCCTGGCCCATTGGGAAGTAAAACTCTGGAATGAAGCCTGAACCAGATTAAAATGTAATTGGGAAATGCCTAACAACATAAATACAAATAGAATATAATATAGATAATGTTAATTTGAGGCTTTTGAAGTCAATTGTTTAATTTCAGGGATTAATTTCTACCTGAATTTGGGCACCAAGACAAGACCAATATAATATAGGTTATAGCAATGAAATATTATCAATATAATATAGGGGATAGCATTGGAAGCCCAATATTAGAGTGAAGAGTGAGGAATTGAGAAGGAAGTTGCAGGGGCAAATGTGGTTGAAAAGATGAGAAGATGTGGAAATGTGAAAGAAAGGCAGGTTTGTTGGGCTGGGGAAGATCATTAACTATTTGTTTTACAGATAAGGAAACTTAGGCTCAAATGGGTTAAGGGATTTGTCAAAAGTTCAAGAACTAGAAGATTAGAGAGGGAGGATTTGATTTCAGGTTTTCTGACTTTTAAGATGAACTTAAATATCAACAAACATGAAACATTTCAATGTACAAAGAATAACCAAAAAATATACCATTCCTCCCATTGCATATGAAACAGAAAATTCCAGGCAAGGACAATTTAAAATATATATTAAATATAAATTGGTATTATCAAACAACATTATTTGTGTTCCCTTTCTCCCGTCTGATTCCTTCTCTTTATTCATCTCTTTATCTGTCCATTCATCCATCATTCTCTGTGTGTCTGTCTTTTTTCTCTATATATATCCTGTCTATCCATTCATCTATCCATCTATCCATCTATCTATGTATCTGTCTATATATCCTATCTGTTTGTATGTCTATCAATCTATCTACTTATTTACTTACTTAATGATTCATTCATTTACCTATTTATTTATGGATGATCCATTCATAGTCTTTCCTTTCTTAGAGATTATGAGGGGCTACCACAGGGAACAGAATGCTACACCTGGAGTCAGGAAGACCTGGGTTCAAATCTAGTTTCAAACACTAGCTACAAGACTTTGGGAAAAACAATCAATCTCTGTTTCCCTCGGTTTCTTCAACTATAAAATAAGAGTCATAATAGCAGCCACTTCCAAAGGTTGTTTTGAGAATCAAATGAGATATGTGTAAAGTGCTTTATACAGTCCCCAGCAAATAATAGATGCCATATAAATGCTTATTCCCCTTCCCTTCCCTTTTGTTTGGTTTTTCTCATTTCGATCTCCCCCACTCCCTCCAAGGCTTCTTTGTAACCAATAAGTATAATCGAGAAGAATAAATCAACATATCGGTCATATCCAAAAAGTTGTGTGTTCTTTTGCATGTCTTGTCCAGTGTTCTTTCCCCAGAAGAGTGTAGATTCAGAGGATTCTGAAATCAGGGTTGGGCAGATTTCCCAAGGACAGTCTTCCTTCTTAGTTCTGGACCTTTGACATTGGTTAAGTCCATTATATAAGAGTATATGCATATGTGTATATGGGTAGGTGTGTATATGTATATAATATTATATATAACATGAATATATTTGATATGTAGTATATATTATGTGTGTATATATAAGCATATTTATTATATCCACATATACATGTATATATACATACACACATATCTATATATATATAGTCCCCACAGTATACAGAGGTTTTGCCCATGCCCTCCTAACATCATAACATAAGTTCTATTTCTTGCTTCTGAGGAAAGTAAGAACAAACTCCCAGATCTCTACATGTGTATCTAGCACTTTTTAGTCTACAAAATCCTTTCCATATGTTATCTCTTTTGATCCGTCCACCAGCCCTATGAGGCAGGTGCTATTTATAGATGAGGAAACTAATGTTCATATATGGGGAGCCAGAGCTAGTAAGAGTCAAGGGCAGTATGTGGACTCAGATCTTTCTTACTCCAAGCCCAGTCTATGCCCCATCACTGCCTCATTGTGTTGAGATAGTTTAAGATGATAGCACACATGCACTCACACACATTTTAAAGGAAAATCACTAGCAATCAGTTCTGAGGGATGAAGAGGAATGGTGGAAAATATACTGGACCTGGAGTTGGAGAACTTAGAATCAAATACTGCCCCTGTTACTTTGGATCTCTATGTGGAAAAAGTACGGCAGGTGACTTTGCACAGCCCTCCCTCACAACAATCCAATTCACTTGCAAGTCATGACATTATCTTCCTGATGTCATAGTCATCTTCAGAAATGTAGGACAAATAACAATGACCTTTATGAAACTGGAAAATTTATTTAACTTTTGCACGATAGTAATAGAGAACACTTATATGTCTCTTATGTCATATATTTTTCTCTGTTTCTTCTTTTTCAAATCTCACTTGATCCTCAAAACAACTTTGTGAAAGGTACTACTATTTATTTCCATTTTTCAGATGAGGAAATTGAAGCACAAATAGATTAAGTGACTTGCCCTGGATCAGACAGCTAGTAAATTTATGAGATGTTTTCCACTCAAATCTTCCTGACTTCATGTTCAGTGCTCTATCTACTATACCACTCAGTTGCCCATGATCTATGCATTGTCATTTGAAACTCTTTGGACTATGTTTTTCCAACTCTCAAAATGAGTTAGACAGGGAACTAGTGAAAGTTAAGGTAGGGAAAGAGCTACAAAGTTTAATTATAATGGGTTAACTCATTTTGTTCCATAGGTCTGGTCCAAAGAACCTTCTTTAGACCTATTCTGCCAAAGTCCCAGGAAAATACCCAATTTTTTCCTCTTTGGGCATCTTCTTTATGTTTTAGGGCTCCTTGTGATTATATGGAAACTATGATTTGCTCCCATTGGAAACATGTCCCCTCTTGCCATGTTTTTGTTTGATCAGTTCCCTTAAGATGATATCAAAGGCTAGAACTTGGCCACTGTAGGCCCCCAATGCTTTCTACAGCATCTCTAAAACATTATCAGCTAGTTTCTCCCTTTTAAACCTTCAGTGAGGGAGATCCCACTGACAAGGCCATCCATTCTGCTTTGCAGAAATTTTAATAACTGGAAAGTGTTTCCTTAAATTGAGTTGAAATCCAACTCTACAATTTCCATTGTTTACATCTTTTGTTCACATCTCTGCCTTTTGGTGTCTAACCTGAAAAGTATTAGGAATCTTAGATCATATACTTACATAGCCCATCCAAAGCACAAGTCATAGAATCATCAATTTTATATCTGGAGCTCAAGGGGACCTAAGGCCATCTAATCTAACCTCCACAGTTTACAAATGAGGAAATGGAGGCTGAGTAAGATTAAATGATTAGCTCGGGGTCACACAACTAATATGGAATGAGAACTCAGGGCCTCTGACTCCACACCTGTTTACAATCCCTCTCCTCACTAAATAACCATCAGCTCTCCACCTGATGGCCTGCAGGCATTACTCATTCCAGTTTTGGATGATGCTAATTACAAGAAATTGTCCCATTTATTGAAACTGCAATCAACTTCAGTATAAATTAGAACTTAAAATTTGAAGAATTTTAGAGGACTATTATTTACTTTATGAACTGATTCATGAGAGAATACCTTTAAATAGCAAGCTCTCCAATATACTGTAAGCATGGTATAATATCTACAAATTCCATTTACATCCAGATTTTTTTAAGATTATCATTATTGGAAAAATGTAAAATTTACCTAGTAATCAACCAATTTAATTTCAACTATCAAAAATAAAGCATTGTCCTGTCCTGAGGCATACTCCCACAAGACACCAAATCATATAGACACAAATGCACTAATACATACATACATAAATATATCAATACATATATGTGTATATATTTAATTCCCAGGAAAATGAGGTTCTTCATTAAATAGAGGATCATTCTTCTTCTGAAAAAAAAGTTATATACAGGTTATGCTTTCAGCGACAATTAATACCATTCTCCAACATTTTTCTTCTAGTATCCACTTGGAAGTATACATGAAATATCATTAGCACCATGTTACTAATAGGAAACCTGAGATCAGAAAAGAGATTTGCCTTCAAATTACCCAACAATTTGGTTGCAGAGTATATACTGAGCACAGGTCTTTGACTGCCAATTTTATTTTTTTTCTATTATAAAGATCAAACCATGGGAGTAAAATGAGGCTGTAAGTCTCCATTAACTATCCTATATAGAAGTTCCAATAAACACTTCAGGGACTTGCACAGAGGAAGAAACAGTGAGGTTGGTCTCTTATTTTTCATTGTCTTCAGAAACCACATTTCTTTAAAGAAAATAATCTCAATTTCTTCATCTCTGTGTCTCAGTTTCCTTATCTGTAAAATGAAGGGATTGAACTAGAATATCTCTAAGTGTTCGTCTTCTAAATCTATGATCTGTGATTATTTCTCTTCAGTGCCACTGACTTTGTCTGCACTTAAGACTGGCATTCAATTTTATCTATCCATTCATCTGCCTATTTATCTGTCTATCCATCTATCAGTCTGTCTATCCATCAATCTATCTATCTAGCTGTCTGTCTGCCCATCCATCCCACCTGTCCTTTTGTATATTTATCGATCTGTCTATCTTATCTATCCATCTATTTATATATTCAAATAATGATTTATTTATTCATTTGTCTTTTCACCTGTCCATTTATTACTGTTGGTAGGAATTGTACATGCAGTTGGCTTTATATTACTCATTGTGCTTACAGTTGCACATTACTGCATATTCATAAGCTATATATTATTGTATACAGGGTATTGCTAAGCCATGAGAAGTGTCCCCTTTCCGATTCCTTTTCAGTGTTTTGTCCATTGAGGACTGATGGTAGTGAGAAACAATGACTCTTGAAACCTGTGAGAGAAGTTAGTATAGGGTATCATCTTTGAATCAGGGAGAAAACTGAATCCTATTTCCATAATTCATTTAGATTTCCTCAAAATGATTAGAACCCTAGAATTTGAGCACCAAAAGAAATGCCGGTGGACATCCAGGCTGATCATATACCCAAAGCAACATAACATGGCAAATGCCAATCCACGGTGCAAGTATTATGATCCTGATCTTAGAAAAAACTGACACATTGAGAACTAGGTTCATAAAGTGAATGAAGATTAATCAGATCTGAAAATTAGGCCGAGTGGCCATCACACTGCCTTTCAGACTAGGTTAAACATATCATTTGGAAAGGGGACTTCTTGTGTGGACTGAATTGAGAGTCAGAGAAAGAACTTCACTTCGAATCTTGATTTGTCTTTGAGCTGAGCAGCAGAATTTTTAGAACATTGGGCCTGGAATTAAGAAGACCAGAGTTTGAACTCTGTATGCAGTTCCTAAGTGATCCTGAGCAAATCACTTAACCTTGTTTGCCTCAGTTTCCTCATCTATAAAAAGATCTGGAGAAGAAAATGGTTATTCACTGCAGTAATTTTCCTAAGAAAGTCCCAAATGGACGCATGAAAAGTTGGACATGATAGGAAATGACTGAATAATAACAAAGGGATATCAGAAGTCATCTAGTACATCTGTTCATTTTATAGTTGAGAAAAGAGGGGAACAGAGAGGTCAAGGAACTTGCTTAAGATAACACAGCTGATAAATAACAGTTCTTGAGTTTCAATTCAAATCCTCTGTCTCCAGATCCAGTATTCTTTACCCTAAGCTTCTGAAATATAAGATGGTGTTAACCTTTTTATTTTCGGGTACTAGGGCCTCATTTTTCAAAATTAGTTATTGTTTCAATAAACAAAAATCTATTTTCTCTCCCTCCCACTTTCTATACCACTGGGGGAAAAGTATCCCACTATAATATAAAAAACACTGTATAACATCTCACCCCATATAGGCAGTTATGCTATTGTGCTATGAGAGACAATATGATGTAGTGGAGAGATAGCACTTCTCTTGGAGACAAGAAGGATCTAGATTCAATTTCAATCTTAGAATCTCACTAGTTGGATGTCACTGAAAAAATCATTTACATTTTCTGACCCTCAAAATCCTCATCTAAGTTGGATTTGATAAAAACTAAGGTTCGTCCAGCTCTCAAATTGACAGTCCTGTGATTCCTAGGGTTCACAAATAAGTGGGATCTCCCTGGGTTCCTGAATCCATAAATTGGGAACCACTGGTGTAAGGCACTTGGAGGGAGATGTATGAGGTCAGGCTACTGAAGAAGGTCACTTGGACCTTGGTCATATCCTATCCTGAATGACTGACAGTTATTTCAGGATGTGTTATTAATGAGTACACTTTCAAGAACATTGACCATATTTCATAGTGATTTTTTTGATCTCCTATAGAGCTGGGGACTTTCCAACTGCGCCATAAATATGCTTTGATTGATTGACTTCTAGATAAGAGCATGGTCAGCCTCTGCAATGTGAGCAGACCACAATATCCTTCCTATGCTGCAAAAATCTTGTGACATCTTTGACCAGTTCTTTCTGATTTCAGGACTTAGTGGGAACATAACCTACTTTTCTCTCATGAACCTCTTTTGAAACTTAGTTTACCAGTTAAATAAAAGTAACAAACCCTAGTAAGCTAGATTCAAAGCTGAAAGTGACCCTAGAGAGAATCTAATATAACTCAATCATTTTATAGAGTAATAAATCGAGACCCAGATATGGGAAATGACCTTCTCAGTTAGGCATAGCCACGTCAGTGTTTTTAATAGAATTTTAAAAACATATTTTGTTGTTATATAATATAAATGTTCCATAGTGTCCTTCCTTCTACTCCCTCCCATATAAACATTTTATAATAAAGAATGAACCCAGAAATTGAATTCCCACATCCTACCCCATTACACAAGACTCTCTCTCAGTTTATCTGCACATAGTTAAATAAAGCAGGTTGGAGAGAGTCCCAGGTCCTGGAAGGAATCAGAACCTGGCATTAGTTGGTAAATAGTTTTGTTGTGGTGTTTTTTAGGCAACTGGAGTGACTTGCCCAGGATCACACCATTAGTAAGTGTCTGAGACCAGATTTAAATTCAGATCTTCTTGAGTCCAGAATTTCTACCCCCTCCTCCCCTTGAAGAATAGTCCCTTGAGGATCTATTTAATATAGGAGTTCATAGAAAAGAAAAGAAGTCTGAACTCTCAGTTAGAAGTGTATCCTAGAGTTTACAAGAACAGCTATCAAAAAGTTGAGAGAACAGACACTTGTGATCTCATGAACAGAAATTCCAACAGTAGAAATGGCTCAAGAGGACTTGGTACGTTAGCAGTCTGGCAGTCTGATTTCATATCAATGTACTCACACTCTCCAATAAGGATGATGAGAAAGAACTCTTTCATATCTTCTCCTGCTGTATTGTCCATAGTTTCTTACATATCCTCCATAAGTCACACCAATACAATAGAAGTCTATCATTCTGTCTTTTAGCATCTAGGATTTACCTAAGTGGAGTCTTAGATTTAGAACTGAAGGCCATCTAATCCAAGTTCCTCATTTTACAGATGAGAAAACTGAGACTTATCAGAGCTCTTTCCTAAATTACACAGCTAATGAATATCACAAATAACCTTGTTCCACTGAGTCTGTCTATATCTGATCTTTCATTTTCCTCATGTTACCAGATAATTTTTTTTTCATCACATAAACCCATAAGATAATATGAGTTAATTCTCATGGAGAGAACTAAAAAACAAACAAACAAACAAAAAACAAAAACAAAAAAACCCTCAATCTGCCTAGCTATTCAAAGAGTCTATATTTTAAAATGTACTGGAAAAAGTATGGAAGAAAAGGTATATAGCCAAAGATGATCGATCATAAAAGAATAATAGCAACTTATAAGAATAGAGTTAGATAAGGCTTCAAGAAAGAATCTAACACCATCATATTGACAATTTGAGTTTCAAATTTGAAAATTTGAATTACAGTAAACATTCATTTAACACTGATTTCCTCTTTTTCATTCTCATATACTTCCTGATGATTTACTTTTATTTTTGAAAGTTTATTTTTAAACTACTATTTCATTCAGTTTTGATAAAAACATAACTTCATTCATCAACAACTATGATCATTTCAAAATAAAAAGACACAAAAAGGACGATCCATAAAACTGTGACATCTCTATTGTGTATACTCTATTTTTAAAAAAATAAATATTAAATTTAACAATGTAACCAACACTACTGTTTTTTTTTTTTTGCATTCCATTCTGACCTCCCTTCTTTTAAATAGATTTAAAGTAAGAGCAGGTTGCCTTATCAGTTGGAAAGGATAGTTTCCTCTGTGTGTGTGTGTGTGTATGTGTGTGCGTGTGTTTCCTCAGTTACATGTGAAAAACAATTTTTAAATTCATTTTAAAAACTTTTGAGTTCCAGTTTCTCTCTCTCTTTTCCCTCACCTTTTGGAAAGATAAGTAATTTAATGTAGATTATATTTGTGTAGTCAAGTAAAGCATTTCCATAATAGTAAACTGTAAAATAAAATATAGACAAAAAACAAAAACAAAAACAAAACCCAAGAAAAAGTATGCTTCTACTATTTTTTACCTTTTTTTGTTTGTTTTTTCTTTCTTGTGACTTTTCCCTTTTGTTCTGATTTTTCTTTCATAACATGACTAATAAATACATATCTTTAAAATGATTGTACATGCATAACCTATATCAGATTGCTTGCTGACTTGGGAAAGGAGGAGGTAAATGAGGAAGGGAGAAAAAAATTGGAAATCAAAATCCTACAAAATATATGTTAAAAATTATCTTTAGATGTTATTGGAAAATGGAATATTATTGAAAGAAAAAAGTATGTATTCAGACATCATCAATTCTTTTTCTGGGAATGAATAGCATTTTTCATCATAAGTTCTTCAAAATTGCATTAAATTAATAGCTAGGTCATTTACAGCTGATCATCTTACAAAATTATTGTCACTTTGCACAGAGTATATTTCACTTTGCATCAGCTCATGTAAGTCTTTCCAAGTTTTCCTGAGAGCATCCTGCTCATCATTTCTTATAGCACAATAGTATTCCATCATAATAATATTTCACAATTTGTTCAGCCATTTCCCAATTGATGATCCAAGGATTGTATAATGTTAAAGAATGAGGGAAGTGAGGCTGAATTAACTTTCATTTTGCATGAGTCTTCTTTAGTACAGAAAGTATTTTTCAAATTGAAATGGCAGAATGAACAATATAAAGAAGGAATTACAGCCTGAGATAGGTGATAAGATAATAGGGTAACACAAGAAACAATTGGGATGTTATAAATTAATTTACATCTACAGATGACAAATTGTATTTTAGGATGCAGAAGGAACTTGTGGGTGTGATCTCAGACCTGACTAATAAATCTTGACAAATTGGAACGAATTTAGAAGCTTAGAGATAGACACATTTTCCAATTTGCTGAAGAAGATGGGTTAGAAAAATACAGCTTGATAAGATTGACCTTACCCACACAACTGCACTATCTTATCTTCTGCCACAGGGAGCAATAAGAAATATGTTGAAGGTAAAACTACAGTAAACTTCTTGACACAATGAGATGGTACTAAAATTCTATGACAGGTTTTAAGAAGGCAATTTGCGAGTATTTAGAAAAGGATTTCACTGTTTCTAGGTATCAATATTGCTGTTTCTAAAGATCTGACATATTATCAATGTCAGTACTTCTTTCACTTCTTTCCATTGTCTAATATTGTGTGGATCTTATCTACATACTAAAAAAGCAAGAAACTCGGGGAAGTTTGTAGCAAGTTTTTCAGATAAATGTCTCATTTCTCAAAAAACCAAAATTTATATAAATAGGAGCCATTCCCCAAGTAATAAATGATCAAAAAATATGAACAGTTTTCAGAGGAAGAAATCAAAGTTAATAAATAACTTTGGTTTTATTAAAAAGAGAAACAACTCTGACATTCCATTTCACACCTATCAGATTGGCCAAGGTGACAGAAAAGGAAAATAGATACCCTAATGCCCTTATGATGAAGCTGTGAACTAGTCTGGCCATTCTGGAAAACAATTTGGAATTATGCTTACAACTATGCATACCCTTTGTCCCAACAATACCACTATTAGGTACCGCTACTAGATTAAACAAAAATAAAAAGGACTTACATGTATAAAAATATTTATAGTGGTTCTCTGTATGATGGCAAAGAATTAGAATCTGAGTTGATACCCATCATTTGATGAATGACTGAACAAATTGTTGTAAGGTATGTGATTGTGATGGGATACTATGGTCCTATAAGAAATGATGAGGAGATGGTTTCAGAAAAATGTGGGAAGACATGAACTGAGGCAAAATGAAGTAAACAGAATTAGAAAAAAACATTTATAAAACAATAATGATATTATAGTAAATTGTGAAAGGTTTAATGACTGCTCAATACAATGATCTACTGCAACTCTAAAGGATCCAAATATAGAATTGATGGATTCAGAGTAAATATTGAAAAAAAATCCTACTTTTTACTTTCCTTATTTTTTTGAAACATGACTAATATAAAAATGCGTTTTCCATGACTTCATAGCATGTATCGTATTTCTTGCCTTCTCAGTGGGAGAAAGGAAGAACATTTAGAACTGAAAATTATAATAATTTTAAAAAAATCTATGTTCTTCTAAAAATCCTTCAGAGAAGATTAACTCAGCACATGGATGTCATTCTTTAAAGACGTTTGATATTTATTTTGTTTTGTTTGGCCAGTCTGCTCTTAGATTTCAACACACAAAGATAGAGCCTTATACTTAGTGGATCTAACCATGAATTTATGGATTAGCCTACAAATCATTTTAGTGGACAGAGCAAGAATCTGACCTTATCATCTTGCCATTACCTAGGGTTTTGATATTGGTCCTTTTCCAATATCTGATACAGAAAATGCAATGATCGAAGGCAACCACCCCTGATTAGAACCATTCAGATTGATTCTAAAAACCTGATTCTAATATCATTGATAAGAATAGATCACTATATGTATGTGTATATATGTATAGGTATATGTATGTATGCATATATGTATATACACATGTGCACACACAGATACATATACATATGGTACATGTATGCATGCATACCTTCACAAGCAGTATATATATGTACACTCATATGTTCCATTTTGCATGTGTTTGTCATTCTCCTTCCTGTTCTCATCTAGAACTGCTGCTCCAATATTCTGGCTTAATTGGACCACATACTAAGCTTTCTTCAAATTAATTTTCTGCTCCAATGCTCTTTACTTTGGGAAAGAATGTATTCATAATCTCTAAAATGTCTTCTCCCCCATGATGCTTTGCAGCCAAGTTTGGACAATAAACCACCACTGCCTTTTACTTTTACTTCTATCTATCTGGCAATAAGATTGAATATTTTTTTAGCTGTGGTACTTTTTGGGACTTTTGGCACTCCTAGAAGTAGTTGTGGTAATTATTTCAACTCAGATAAATTTTGGCAGGAAATGATAATAGTCATAGTCATTGCAGAAGCTGTCTTGTTCTCAGTTTTATCCTTAAATCTAATTGGTATCCTTTTTGACCTTTACTTTAGTCAGTAGTTTGATTGCCTTGAGATACTTGCTTCAAAAAAAATCCCCATTAGATATATCCTGTCTATTGAAATATAATCAATTTTGTTGTTTGTGATTTAGTTTATTCTCATATTCTTTTTCTTGAAAAGGCTAAGCATGATATATAGGCATGGGAATCCAAATAGTTTGTAAATCATTGTCTTCTTTCATTCATTAATCTCATTAACTTCTTTATCCTTTGGAACATATGTTGTCACATAAATTGAAATTATCATTTTGATGCTTTTGAAATCTTTTATTGATACCATTTGTTTTGTATTACCTTAATATGTTCCTCTTCCTTCCCCTACTCAGAAAGCTGTCTTTTGTTACAAAGATGAAATATATATATGTGTGTATATTATATATTATATATGATACATATATGTTATATGTGTATATATAATATATATAATGTGTGTGTGTGTAGATGTAGATATATCTCATTCACAGTCTTTTTGTGGTAACAAAGAAATGAAAATTGAGGGGATATCCTTCAATTAGGGAATGGCTAAATAAATTGCAGTATATGAATGTGATGGATTACTATTGTGCTATAAGAAATCATGAAGGGAATGGTTTTAGAAAAATGTCTGAACATTTGTATGAACTGATACAAAGTAAAGTGAGCAGAACCTGAAGAACAATCTACATAGTAACAGTAACACTGTAAAAATAGCCAACTTTGAAAGACTAACTCTTAAACACAGTGATTCACTACAATTCCAAAGGACTCATGATAAATAAACTCTCTCCAAAAAGAAAATTTATGGATGCAAAGTAAAGACTGAAGCATATTTTTTTCTTCTGTCTTTATTTTTTCTTACTTTTTTCAATATGGTGAATGTGGAAATTTGTTTTGGATGACTACACATATTTGTAATAGGTTTTGTTTTTCTTTTTTTTTTCTCATTGAGAACATGAGGGAATAAAGAAAGAGAGAATATTTAGAATTTAAAAAAAAACCCTGAAACTTTTCTGTGCTTTAGAAGTAAATAAGAAAAAATAAATTTCAAAAAACAAAACAAAGGACCTCTGAGGGTTTCCAAGACCCCTTTAGGGGGTATGCAAGATTAAACCTTTTTTTAATAATAGCCCTAAGACATTATTTTCCTATTAAAACACTTCTCAATTTCCAACTTAAAATAGTTTAATCATTTAAATATTTTATATAATTTTAATTTGTGAGTTTTGAATATGAATTTTGAATTTTAATTTTTAAGAAGATGGAGGACCATATCATTTAGCATTCCATATGCAACAGTGTTTGGATGACAGTTTTTCAGGTTGGTATATTGGTAGTAAAAGTCTTTTTGCTTGTTCACCTCAGTCACCTGTTCCCTTTCCATTAGACATTTTCTTGTAAGAACACATCACATCAAAATTCTCTTGTGCATCAAAACATCATTTGATGCCTCCTTGTCAGAAATCATACCTCAGAGAAAGAAGTGAACCTATTGGGATAATCACCATCCAGAAGTGTGGGAGGGCCTGCACCCAGAAGGGAGATTTAATGACAAATTGTAAAGAAAATGATCCTGGAAAGGGCAGAGGTTAGAAATGTACTGTGTGTCTGGGGACACAGGGAAATTTCTATCATGGGGAAATATTTCTATCCTCTATATCCAACAGGAATTGCTATTTCTAAAAATCATATACAAGAGAAAAAGGGAGAAAAGTGTTTAAAATCTAAAAGCCAATGACAGAATATATTTAGAAGAGGGAAATAAGTACTTTAGATCCTTTAAATCCATGAGGAACATAGACTACAGAAGGAACCAAAAATGAAAGAATAAAATTTATTTTTTTTTCAAAGAATAAAATTTGGAAGAGACAGAAAGAACAAGAATTAAAGAAGAAACTAGGTAAAGAAATCCTTTTTTTTTCTTTTAAGATGCAGAAAAAAAAATAAACCTAAGAAACAAATGAAATTGAAGATCGGAAAAGGAAGGTGGATTTTAATTAACTAAAAAAAAATAGAGGAAGAATTAGTTTTGAGATAGAAAAAGTAGAGATAAAACTCTTTGTTAATGAGATAATGGTTTACTTAGAATATCCTAGTCAATCAGCAAAGATACTGAGACAATAGTTGCACCAAATTTGCAGACTGCAAAATAACCTCATCAACAATGTACAAGAGGTAATAACAGAAAGAAAGCTCTTTCAAAACACAAATCATTTGCAAATCAACTTACTCATATTTAATTTTAAAAATTTCTAAAAAAACTGGAAAGAAGTATTAGAAAATTAGGCTTACACCAGCACTTTACAACATATTCTATAATAAATTAAATATGAATATTTGACACCAATATTAAAAATGGAAGCAACAAAAGTAATATGCATATGTATAGAAATATATCTACATATCTCCAACATTATTGAAATGTTTGTCTATATATATAAATATGTATGTGTATATCTATATGTGTGTGCATGTATATATTTCCATATATGTGAATCCTATTCCTTTGATAGATATTGATGGGAGATATGTTCTTTACTAAACAAAAGGAAGAAGAAATTACAAAAGATTAAATAATTTTAATTACATGTCATTGAAAAACTTCCACCAAAATAAAATTAATGCAGATAGATTAAGAAGGAAATTGATGAAATTGAAGAAGGGTTCTTTGCCTCAAATTTCTTAGGTAATTTTAATTTATTATCTTTTCAAACTAATTTTTTTAATCAGACCTGAGTTAATTAGAAAAAAAATTGCAACTACTTATAAAAAATCATCTGTCATAGTACCACAAATATCTACATTTTCTCCATTTTTTTCTAATCCCTTGCAACCTAATTTCTTTCTTTCTTTTTTTTTTTTGTTTTTGTTGAGGCAATTGGGGTTAAGTGACTTGCTTAGAGTCACACAGCTAGGAAGCTAAGTTTTTTTAAAAAGTTTTTTATTTTCAAAACATATGCATAGTTTTCAATATTCACCCTTGACCAACCTTGTGTTCCAATTTTTTTCTCCCTTCTTTTTCCCTACCCCCTCCCCAGATGGAAAGTAATCTAATACATGTCAGCAATGTAATTATTCTATGCATATTTCCACAATTATCAAGCTGCACAAGAAAAAAATCAGATCAAAAAGGAAAAAAAAACGAGAAAGAAAACAAAATGTAAGCAAATAACGAAAAAGTGAAAATACTATGTTATGATCCACACTCAGTCCCCACACTTCTCTCTTTGGGTGCAGATGGCTCTCTCCATTACAAGACCATGGGAATTGACTTGAATCACCTTGCTGCTAAAAAGAGCCATCCATCAGAACTGATCATTGTATAATTTTGTTGTTGCTGTGTACATTTTAGGTAATTTTAAATGGAAAGAACAGCAACCACAGGAAACTGAATGGGACCAATTACAAAGAATAATCATGACTCCAAAGAAGGCATATTTGAAAACATCCTCACACTTTTTTGCAGAGGCGGGAGTTTCACAAATATGGAGAGTCATTTCAGGCTTTTCCCCCCCATTTATTGATTGGTTTTGTTGATTATTTCTTTCTTCCTGTTTATTTAAATGAAGTAGTCTATTATATGATATAGTTTTCTCAGAGGTGGAAAGGAATACAGGAATACTTTTTTTGTTTTGTTTTTGTTTCTGTTTTTGGGGTTTTTTTGTACTTCAAAAACACAAAGTAGCAATAAAAGTGATTTTTAAAAGAATCAATATGCTGAAGTCTCCACTAGATCTTATGAGATATTAGAGAATGATAGCATTACAAGAGAAAACTGAAGTTCTTGTAAGAATTAAGTTTCAGTAAATATAATCAGGGGGAGGAACATAAAAGGGAAGGAGCTGAAAATAAAAAAAAAGAAGTCACTTAAAAAATACCAATAAAACCAAAGTGCAGAAGAGAATGTAAATAAAGTTTGGATTTGGTTTTTGAAGCTGCTAGTGAGGAAGGGGGATGAAACTATAGGAGGTTTCATCTTGTTGAAAGTGTGTGGCTGATGTAGACTCCAGGTGATGGTAAGCACCAAAAGCTGGGGTTTGGTCATGTGAAGAATTCACAATGGCCATTTTCTTTGGCAAAAAAGAGATTTATTTAGGGGGATAGATTACAGACAAAATGAAGGGATTCGATAGACATCAGGAATAGTAAATATGAAACAGAGTGGGAGAGCATATGTTCCTCAGTTTCTCAGTAAAATTCACAATTACTCAGTAGAAAGGGATCACCCCATGAGGTTGGGGAATGCCCTTAGCTAGCAGACTAAATCCTAAAAAGCTCTTAACACCCCCTAAAAGAGTTAGTTAGCTATAAGGAGGAGAAGTGGGATTGAGAAGCATAGTGGAGTTAGGAGAGAGCCAACAGGAAACAGAGCGCTGTGACAGACTGACCCAAAGGAGGGTAGTGAGTATGGTATGACCATTAAGGTAATTTTATAGGGAATATTTAATATCAGGGACATAACGGGGATTTCTGACAGGACATGGCTAGGTGAGACTGCCCAAAACCCCTACAGAGAGTGGACCTCATGGTTTTGACGTAATTTGGATTTGTTACTGATGATCTCCCCATAGAATGGGACCATGGAATTAAACTGATCTCCAACAGTGCCTTCTCCCCTTGCCTGCCCAAAGTATCAATTTTTCAGTTTCTCTTACACCCACCATTCAGAACCTCATCAAAAGAATCATCCTGCCTAGGAGAGTGAATCAGGGTGATAGGGATTGTGTTTTTTAAGGTCCCATCCCACACTAAAATTCTGAAATTCCACGATTCTTGTCCAATATTTTCATTAGTTACTTGGATGAAAGCTTAGATTGCATATATATGAAATTTGTAGGCGACACAAATTTGGAAGAAAAGATAATCCAGAATTACAATCACAAAAATCAGTGATTTGGAAATTGTTTCAGCTGCTATCTAGGCCAAGCCATATTGGAATGAGAGATCTTTTCCCATGGAGGATAAAATCAAGATTTAAAATAATATTTTTGTTATCTTAACTTTATCAATTACAAGTCAAACTAGACTAATTTTCAAAAATAAAGTTTGCAAACACATATTGAGATCCTCTAATTACTCTGTTGAAGCAGTGTCCTCTGACAAAATAAAAAGCTGTCCTGGCCCTGACTGTGTTACTGAAAACAAACAAGACATTCAAAACAGACAATAAATATTTCAAGAAATCTCTTATAGGAAAGCTCTTATCTAGGTGATAATTACTGAAGAGCAGCTAGATTTAATTTTTTATTTTCCATTATGAATGTCGATTTTCCTCAGTTCAAATCTGGCCTCAGATTATTACTAACTGTCTAACCCTGAGCAAGTCACTTTACTCTGTTTACTTCAGTTTTTTCATCTGTAAAATGAGCTGGAGAATGAAATGGCAAATTTCTCCAGTATTTCCCCCCAAAAAAACTCCAACTGAAGTCACTCTGTTTGCCTCAGTTTCCTCATCTGTAAAATGAACTGGAGAAGGAAATGGCAAATTACTCCAATATCTTTGGCAAGAAAAAAACCAAATGGAATCATGAAGGGTCAGATAAAACAGAAAAAACAAAACAAAACACTGAACTGAAAGATTTCACCTCTCTAAATCTGTTTCCTCATCTATTAGAGGAAGTGGATGAATTAGGTCTCTGAGTCTCTTCCAATTCTAATTTTATGCCCCTAAGAACATTCCCTTTTAATAAGAAAGAAAAGAAAAACAACTGGTTCTCAATACAGTTCTAATTTTTCCCCCAATCAGTCCTCCTATAGAATGGATGTTTTGTTCAAGCTGATCAAAAAACAAAAAATATTGAAGACACTATTCCAGGTGCTAGAAGCACAAGGACCAACAAAAATCAGGACTCCTCCGCCCTCAAAGAGATTATATTCTCCTAGAACCAAGTAACCAGTGTTTGAAAAGACTGATGCTTGCTTAATGAGAGGGGAAAACAAACTAAACAGAGACAAGATCAATTTTCTTGAGTATATGAAGGATAGTCATGCAGACTGGCAAGTAAACTTATTTTCTGTTATTTTAGAGGGCTTGACTATGATTTAACTTTAGAAATAGACTGTAGGCTGGCATAGTGGATAGAACACTGGACTTAAGTGTCAATTGCTATTCCATTACTTACTAACTTTGTGACTCTGAATGAGCCACTCTGAACTTTCGTTTCTTCATTTGGAAAGTGTGGATTAATATAAGATCTTCCTTTCAGGGTTGTTGTGAAGGTCAAATGAGATAATACATGAAATGAGTTTTGCAAAATTTGAAGCATTATTTAGATGTTAGCTATGATAATTTGAGTTCATTATCAGAAATACTTTTTTTAACAATAGAAATGGATAACAGACTTTATGACATGGTGAGTTTCTTGCTCAAATACAACTTACATAAGACCTTTCTTGACTCTAATTCAATTCAATAAGTTCCAGGCTAAATACCTAGAATACAACTAAGAAAAGGAAAGACATTTCTAATGTCAAGGAACTCACAATCTGATGAGGAAAGACATCATACAAAAGGAAACTGAAAGGGGGTGAGGGGTGGAGATACCAGGAAGTATTTATCATGGGAGCATCTTGTTCTGTAGAATTAAAACCAAGCAGAGCTTCAGACTCACGATGGAGTCTTGAGGAAATCCAAAATATGTCTTCTACAAAGGAAGCCTTTGGAAAGAATTCAGTACTCCACTTTCTAGCCTTCTAATCAAAGGGAAGAAAAAGCTGAAGGAAGTGGTACCCAAGGCACATAGTAGGTATTTACTTGCTTGTTGATTACCTGATTGAGTGAGTCAATTTAATGTAACACTCAATATAGGGGAAAGTATGGAACCAGTCAGTTTTTCCCCATCATTGTCCTGTCAAATTTCCCAGAACAGAAAGAAGAAATCCACATCATCTTAATGCTCTTTGGGGTAAATGAATAAATAAATAACCTGTTGGAAATTACTTAATGCTGGGAAGATTTATTCAGATTTGGGATTCATGGCATTCTGCTAACTGTCTTTAAGATTCTTCACCTCATTGTGCTTTCTTGTATCATTCCGTCTTCCCTAGAGACCCCCCTGTCTCAGTTTGCTTGCCATCTGTCTCAAGTAACTTGGCACGATTTGCAGAAAGGACCTGCAGGCTGCAGGCTGGGACCTCACAGTATCTAATTAACTACATTAGTCAAGAGAATCATTTAATATGGCCAACCATGAGTGACTGCTGTAGCAAAGCTTCTCTCTCTTCAGAGCTCCATCACATGGTGATCTCGATGAGCTGAGCAGTCATCCAATTTGGGGGCACATGCCCCTTTACCTTTGTGTCTAGTTCTGTGTTTTAAGAAGTATTGGCAACTTGCAGTATCCAGTGGAAGTACATTGGCATATTTTGATGATCTGGAAAACCACATCTAAAGAGTGGCTGAATTAAGTGGAAAAAGACATTGCAAGATATAATTGAAATAGCACTGAATTTGAAGTTAGAGGACCTGGGTTCAAATGTGGCTTTTGTGAATCCAAGCAAGTCACTTAATCCCTCTCAAGAATTCATTCCTCATCTGTAATATGGAGAAGTTGAAGCTTGACTGTGAAAAGGAAATGGGAAAATGTATCTTGCTCCTTTTTTGGTAAGAGTTATTAAACTATGGAGAATAGAATAATATGAATCTACCATCAGAATCAATTGATATATTTGATACTTTCTGAATAGTGATTTTGTCTTTTTTTCCCCAAATGATGTGCTACTGTTTGGGGGAGGGATATGCTTGGAAGTGAAAATGATGTAAAGCCCGACAATATCAATGACAACTTAAAACATTTAAAAATAAAATAAGATTTCAGATCTAAATCTATAATCCCACGACCATATGTTTAGTCAGGAGAAAAGAAGATTAAGGGCAGACATGATAGCTGTGTGGTTGGCATGTGAAGGGCTTTAATGAAGAAAAATGGTTTGGGGTTGTTCCAGAAGAGACTAAAACTAAAGGGTGAATGTGGGAAAGGACATATATCGTCTCAATATCCTAGAGACACTAAAGTGTATTAGTTTTGAATAAAAAGAAAAGAATAGATACTTCAAGTTACAAGACAGAGAGCTTTACTTTGGTCACTGGCAAAATTTTAGAGTGTGTTAATAAAAAAGTAATTTGTGAACATTTAGAAAAGGAAGCAATGATTAATAAGAATCAGCATAATGAGGATAGAATTTTACATACGTTTTGAAATGTGACCAGGATTCAGACAAGTAGCTAGAGATTTTTTTCCTAATTTCATAGTTCTGGAACTTAAAAGAACTGCAGAAGTCCTCTAGACCAATCTTCTCATTTTGCAAGTGACAAAACTGAGGACTATTGGGAAAAAAATTATTTGTATAAGGCTACACAAGAGTCGCTATCAGAGGCAGGAATCAAATCCTGGTCCTTTTACATATGGGAAAGCATTTCAAAAATGGGGCAAATCTCTGATAATATGCTTCACTAATAATAGGTAATAACAAACTAAGCTCTTTTTCTATTTGCTCATTAGATGCTTTTAGGGGAGTGCTACAGATATGACATATCTTGATTTTTAAGGGCTAGATAATATTATTTTTAGATGAATTTGTGCCTGGTTAAGTGACTAGGCTAAAAAATCAGTAATTAGTTGATCTATTTCAACATAGAAGGGAGACGACCAATGGTTATATACTTGATCTGATTGTGTTCAATAATTTGTTAATAATTTAAATAAATCTATAAATCACATATGCACTTTCAAAATATATCCTTATGATGATGAAGCGGAATCTCAATATAAACATGGTGCCAGAAGTGCAACTAAAGCTGTCTCTCCTCTGCCTCTTATTGCAAACATCCTTCATTTATAACTGACAATATACCACTGAGATAAAGATCCTAGAACTACCAAAGGATACCACTTAAATACAAAATCAAGCTCTATAATGGAAACATTGGAGGAAGGAGCCAATAGACTCATATCTTCATTCCTAGAAGTCATTTAACAAGAAAGAGACAGCATCAAACTCTTTCAAGAAAGCCTGAACAATATAGTGGTTTAATTCTCATATGTTATAGATGATCTGGCTTCTACTTTTGCTTCAGGAATAATTCAAAATATTTCAAAGATCATACAGCCAATTCACAGCAAGTAGTAGACTTGCCTCTGTTAACTCATATATTCTCATAATGGTAGCAGAAAACCACTCACCCATTGAGTCTTAAGTGCTGTCCATTGCTACAATCCTGATTCAGCTCACTTTTCTGATTTCCCTGGCTAAGGTATTGATAACTTCTATAGAAATAATATCAATACCATGTTTAGTAATTGATGTGAGGTAGAAAGGGATAGGTAACATGTTGAATGATAGAGAGTCTGAAAATATCTGAGCCGGTTAGAACAATGAGTCATAATTCAGAATAAAACTGAATAGGATTAAATTGGTTGCAAATTGATTTAAAAAAATCAACTATATGCAGTATAGTATAGGGAAGCATTAATGGGCAAGGGTTCATGGCAAAAAGATGTGTTGGCTAATTGTAACCTTGATAAGGATCAAGAATATAACCTGTAAATTATAAAAAGCTAACAGTTTTTGGTAACTTTAGTAAAGAGATATATATACTTTCAGTATAGTATACCCTGATCAGATTACATATGTATCATGGTGACTTCCAGGTACCACATTTTAGGAGAGGTATTGACAAGATGGCCAGTTAAGTGACACAGTGGATAGACTTCAGGGTTGAAATCAGAAAGACTTGTCTTCCTGAGTTCAAATCCAGCTTTAGACACTTACTAGCTGTGTGATCCTGCACAAATCATTCTATCCTGTTTTCTTCACTTTCTCCATCTGTAAAATGAGTTGGAGAAAAATATAGCAAACAAATCCAATACTTTTTCTAAAAAAAAAAACAATCACCGAAAATGAATTGGGGGCACAAAGAGCTGGGCAAAAATGAAACAATTGAACAATAACAAAAGGGAACAACTAGATGGTACATCGATAGAGTGCCAGGCCTGGAGTCAGGGAGCTTCATCTTTGTGAATTCAAATCCCATTTTGCTTACCTGAGTTTCTCCAACTATAAAATGAGCTAAAAAAGAAAATGGCAAACCACTCCAGCATCCTTGCCAAGGAAACCCCAAGCAAGGTCACAAAAAGTTGGACACAACTGGAAACAACTAAACAACAACAAATTAACAAGCTATAGGATATGCTGAGGAAGGCTATCAGATTAAAGACATGGTGTTGATATTATTTCTTTAGAAATTGATAACACTTTGGTCAGGGAATAGAGGAAAATGAGAAACGTGAGCAATGGATAGTACCAAGACTCTATGGGTGAGTGGTTTTCTGCCATCATTATGAGCATATATGAGTTAATAGACAAAGTCTACTATCCATGCTATGTGATAATGGATAGAAATGGGAATATTTAGCCTGGAGAAGAGAAAATATAATAAGGCCATAAAAGCCATCTTTGGTAATTTAAGGAACTGTCATATGGAAGAAGGATTATATCTGTTCTTGGTCCCAGAGGGTGAATCTATGAGCAATGGCTATAAATCATAAAAAGGCAAATTCCAGATTGATCCACAAACAAATGAAACCCTCCTATTTAATGATTAGAATTGTCCAAAAATATCCTATTACATTTTTTCATAGGCTGCCTCTAGTGGTTCCCCATCATTATAGGGGATCAGCTGAAGGCAAAATGACTGATTCTCATGAATCTCATAGAAGGGATTCTTGTTCAGGTATATATTGGATTGGTTAAGCACTGTGGACCTAAAATCTTTGTGATGATATGAAAATGACCAATTGGAAAAAATGAAAAGACATGATCAGAGTCAATAAAAAATATAGATATATACATATATATATATATCACAAATACATAGACATATTTTTATCTATCTATACCTATCTATAAAGAGAAAGAGAAAGAAAGAGAGGGGGAAAGAGAGAAGATAGTGCGACAGATAGATCACATGGTATGCACATGTCCCATGGTGCTTTTGAGATACAAATGTTGAGAACAGGAATGACATGATTATGTATAACACAGCAGTAAGAATATGACTAAAGGCATACTATGAAGGATACACCAAAGGTTGGAGATAATGGTGACTATATAGAAAAATTAAAAGCTGTAATGTGTATTGGGCAGTCAGAATGGATGAAACACTTACTGGATATATGAAATGAAGGAAGCTTCAAATGTTTCTATAGGCAAACACACTTGAATGATTGATTAGTTGTTGGTACAAGCAATAGAAGGAGGGAAGGAGATTGGAGGTAGGTCAAGTTTTGTGTATAAGATAAATTCAAATAATGTAACATGATTAACTGGAATAATAAATCCAGTAAGGGGGTTTGGTCTTAAGGGGACGACGCTATATATTTGAGATATATAGAATTTAAAATGATGGTGGTAATCAGCATATTCAAAAAATAGCTTTGGGACTAGAGGGATGAGAAACTGAAAATGTCCTATTTGGTAGTCAATATGCAAATGTAGACCCATGGTAGAATAATAAAATAAATATTTGGGGGTTGGAGGGATATGTCCTAAAACTTTCTGATGTAGTCACTTTGCTGCTCTGCCTAGGCATAGAATAGGTAGCAAGTACAAGATTTCACTCCAACTCAGTGAAACCTGATTATTTGCCATGTTTGGCGTAGAAACATTGAAGATGGCAGAGTGGAACAATCGAAGCTAATAATACTGCATTCTGCTATGTCATGGACAAGCCATTTAACTTTCTTGGGATCTAACATCCTTTTTTTCTTAATCTGAATCCTACATTTTTCATCAGCTCATTCCATTTCGGTACTAACAGAAAGGAGCTGGACCATCAAGGCAGCCTTTCTCCTTAATTGTATTTCCTACACATTCTTTATAAATAGACTTAAGCAAGGCGCTGTGTTCTTTAGATTGTAATTTTATGTTGCCATGGAAATATTTTTTAAAGCTTTGCCATTGAAGCATCAGTGATGGGTAGTATCTACTTTCCCAGGTAGGTGATTTTTCTTTTCACCACTGAAAATTAAGGTCTCTGTGAGCAGGTTGAAATAACCTCTAAATAGTATTTCCTTAAGGGGATTGACTGATAAGTTTCTTGGGATCCTGATAGATACAAGTCCATTGTCTCCCTTCATTCAAGTCATAGATAATAAAGTTAGAATTGGAAGATATTTGTTGGGAGATTCTTAGATCTAGAAGGAATTTTATGAAAGAACCTTGGAGGCTAGATAGCCTCCAAGTTAGATAACTCAACTATTCTCATTCTACAGACACTTCTCCTACTACTATTTGTATTTCCTAAGGCTACTTGCTGCGGCTTGAGGATTTGGATGCAAGTTCTCCAAATCCAAATTATTTTCATGGTTCCCTAATCCACTTCTGTATTTAATTGATAGGGAGCCATTGTTGTATTGTAGAAGAAATGCTGGTCTTGAAGCTTGAAGTCCTAGTTCAAATCTTTCCTAGCTCTGTGACCATGATCAAGTCCCTCAAATTCATTGACTTCCAGTTTCCCTATGGAAAAATGGGAGGATACTAGCAGGCATGATGCTCAGGACAAAGTTGAAAGTCAGATTATATATAAAGTATTGCATTCAGTTCTGAGAACTAAATTTTACAAAGACTTTTAACTTTTTATTCAGTGATGAGAGCAGGTGGGGGAGAGATGATCAAGAGGGGCATTGAGCCCATGCCATGGGAGGAATCACCAAATAAATTGGACGTATTTGGTCTGGAGGAGAGAAAATGGAAGGATGATATAGCAGGTGTCTTGAAGGGTTATTGTAAGAAAGAAGAAAGTTGGGGAAGCTAGGTGGCACAGTGGATAGAGCACCAGTCTTGAAGTCAGGAAGACCTCAGTTCAAATTTGGTCTCATACACTTAACATTCCCTAGCTGTGTGACTCTGGGCAAGTCACTTAACCTCAATTGCCTCAGTAAAAAGCAAAAAAATAAAAATAATAAAAGAAAAGAAAGAAGAAAAGGTTTTTTTTTTAGTTTTCTACATTACTTTATTTGTTTATTAAATTTTATTTTATTTGCAAAACATATGTATGGGTAATTCTTCAACATTAACCCTTACATAGCTTTCTTTTACAGATTTTCCCCCCAACTCCCCACCCCTCCCCTAGATGGCAGGATATCCACTACATGTTAATTATGTTAAAATATTTGGCAAATCAAATATATGTGTACATATTTCCAAACTTATCATTGTTGTGCAAGAAAAATCATATCTACACAAAAGACATATCAGATAAAGGAAATGCAATGTAAGCAAACATCAATCAAGAATATGAGAATGTTATGTTGTGATCCACATTTCATATCCCTCTCTCTGGGTGTATATGGCTTTCTTCACTGAACAATTGAAAGTAGTTTGAAACATTTCATTGTTGAAGAGAGCCATGTCCATCAGAATTGATCGTCATATAGTATTGTTGTTGCCGTGTATAATGATCTCCTGGTTCTGCTCATTTCACTCAGCATCAGTTCATGCAAGTCTCTCCAGGCCTCTCTGAAATCGTCCTGCTGGTCATTTCTTACAGAACAATAATATTCCATAATATTCATATACCATAATTTGTTCAGCCATTCTCCAATTGATGGGCATCCATTCAGTTTTCAGTTTCTAGCCACTACAAAAAGGGCTGCCACAAACATTCTTGCACATGTGGGGCCCTTTCCTTCCTTTATGATTTCTTTGGGATATAAGCCCAATAGAAATGCTGCTGGGTCAAAGGGTATGCACAGTTTGATAACTTTTTGAGCATAGTTCCAAATTGCTCTCCAGAATGGCTGTATCCATTCACAGATCCACCAACAATACATCAGTGTCCCAGCCTTCCCACATCCCTTCCAACATTCATCATTAACTTTTCCTGTCATTTTAGCCAATCTGACAGGTGTGTAGTGGTACCTCAGGGTTGTCTTGATTTGCATTTCTCTGATCAATAGTGATTTGGAGCACCTTTTCATATGACTACAAATAGTTTTAATTTCATCCTCTGAAAATTGTCTGTTCATATCCTTTGACCATTTATCGATTGGAGAATGAAAGAAGAAAGTTTTGATTGACCAGTTTGTTCCCAGAGGATAGAACTAGAAACAACAGGTGGATACTTTTGCAGAAAAGCAGATTTGGGGTCCATGTGTGGAGCATCTTTCCCAACATGAGAATAACAATAATTGGTATTTATAGAGTGCTTCAAGGTTTGCAATTCTTTTTACTGACTTTTCCCCTTCCTTTCTTGTTCTCTCTTTCTTTCCTTCTTTTTTCTTTCTATTCTTCCTTCCTTTCTTCCCTTCCTTTCTCTCTCTTTCTCCCCTGTCTTTTTTTCTTTCATAAGATCTGTCATTTCATTGACATAGGGAATTTCCAAAAAGGAACCCCTCACTATCAATGCATATATGTACCATTCCCACCACTTTCAGCCTTAGACAATTCCTGATTTGGGGTTTGTGAAGTAAAGGGGTTTTCCACTATAATGCTGAGGGGGGGGACAGAGATAGAGATACAGAGATAGAGATGTAAAGGGGGGAAAGGAGGGGGAGAGAGAGACAGAGAGGATCAGAGATGAAGAGATGTAACAGAAAGATGAAGAGAAATAAAGGGGAGGGAAGGGGAAAGGAGGAGGAAGAAAGGAAGAGGGGTAGGGGAAAGAAGGAAAAAAGGGGAGAGAGCTAATCATAGATATAGATACACACATTTATTTAATACAATCAACAACCCTGGCAGGGGGTTCTTTTATTGTCCCTATTTTACAAATTAGGAAACTGAAGTTTGGAGAGGATAAATTAAGCTAACTCACATATATATAGAGAGAAAATGACTCACAGAGAGAATAAAGAATAGGGCCATGTTCTACCAATTCTCAAAAGCTAGTAGGGTCAAGTATTTTATTCATCATTTAACAGATGAGGAAACTGAGTCTCAGAAAGATGAAGTGACAACATCATACAGCTAAAAAATTTGGAACCCTTCTGACCTCAAGTCTACTACTCTTTATATTACACCTGTCTTTTATATGTAGCAAAATGGAACCCTGGAAATATCTATATTACTCAGCTTAAACTGAAGGCTGACTTTGTCTCCTGCCAGTTAACAAAAAGAACGGTGAATGGGTGTGCCAAAGTTAAACGCACTCTGAGCTCCTCAAACTAATGGCAGAGGCCTGCAATTTTCTATTTGGAAAAGGAATAAGTACTTTTTTAGACTCTGGGAAATCCTCCTTTTGGGACATGTGAAGCTGGGAAATAGCTGAGGCTTTAGAACAGAGGGAGGCAGAAAAGAGAGAGAAAAAGAAAGATAAAGAGAAAAGGGAGAAAGAAAGAAGGAAAGAAAGACAAAGGAAAGAACAAAACAAGGAAGGAAAAAAGAAATGAAGAAAGAAAGAAGGAAGGAAGGAAGGACTGGCAAAAAGACTTTTAATAGAGGAACTAGCTGCCACTGAAGGAAGAAATTAGTCAAACACAGTCAATTGCTGACTGATTTTAGATGACGGGCTGCAGAATGCTCTGAGGGCCCAGCGATCGAAAGCCTGTTTCAGGAATGAGCCTGTTACAGATGGAGCCACTGTTCTATTATTAAAAGGAATGGATCCATTCAGGGACTAACATACATAACCTAAAGAGCCATTTGGGAGATTTATGCTTCAGCTGTTTTATGAGAGTAAAAACAATCTGGAATCCTAGATAGAGTCATTGCACTGTGGAAATGTCAGTCCCAGAGATTCATCAATTTCATTTTACAAAGGAGAAACTGAGGCCCAATGACTTGATCAAAGACAGACAGTGGACCTGCATGTTCTGGTATTCCTTTTATTCTCTATCCCAATCATTGGACCATAAAACCATATATTCAGAGGAGACCTTGGAGATCATCTACTATTTCACTTTATAGATGAGGAAAGGGAGACTAAAAGAGATCAAGTGATGTATAAGTTTATATTTTAAACACAGAAAGGACCTTATAGTGAATCTAGTCCTATCTTCCTTAATTTTGAGTTGGAGAAACTATATCCCATAGAGAAGAGTGGGACCTTATGAGTCATCTAACTTACCTCCCTCATTACCTAGATTTGTGTGATGCAATAAATAGACTTGGGAAACCTAACTTCAAATCTTACCTCAGATACTTATTAAGTACATGACTCTTGGGAAGTCACTTAACCTTAGTTTCTCAGAGGGTTTATGAGTTCTTTGCAAATCACAAAGTAGCATATAAATTATTATTGTTATGGGGGTAGTTACTTCACTGGTGAAAAATCTTTGGGGTCAGGTGATTTGCTTATGGCCACATAGGTAGTGGTCATATAGATTTGAATCTAAGTCCTATGACTCTAGTAAGAGTCTGCTTCCTCCCACATTCCTCTTCCATCTTGCCCGCTGTTGTTCAGTCATTTCCTTCATGTTTAAATCTTTGTGAACCCCTTTGGGGTTGTCTTGGCAAAGATATTGGAGTGGTTTTCCATGTCCTTCTCTGGCTCATTTGACAGATGGGGAAACTGAGGCATCCAGGGTTAAATGACACAGCTAGTAAGCATACAAAGTCAGATTTGGAAGGCTAGATGAAGATGAATCTTCCTAATCCAGATCTGCCATGCTATCTACTGAGCCATCCAGTTGATCCCGATCTTGCACATTACTCCTGTCCAATATTGAATCTTGGACTATAGAACCAGATAAAAGTTTAGAAATCTCATAGCCCAGATCCCATTTGGGATCACATCTTAAGAAGTAGTAAAGACTCTACAAATTATATAGCTCAACCTATTCTTTTTATACAGATTGAAACAGGATCCCAGAGTAGTTCAGGGATTTAGAGGTCCATAATTAGGGATCTTTAAGGGACCCTCTAGACCATCTATTTGGACTCCTTGTTAATAGCAGCCTTGTGATTTGTTCCAGATCATGTAAATGGCCAAACTGAGCTTTGAACCTGTTCCAAACATTCTCTGAGTCCAAATTCAGCATTTTTTCCAGAGCACTTTACCAGCTTCCACTTTATAGTCCTGTGTTTTTATAGAGAGATCTAATGAGCAATTACCTCATCCAATACTCTTATGTTACAGTTGAGGAAACTGAGACCAAGTGAGAAAAAAAATTGCAAAGTAGGAAGGAACAAAGTCAGGATTCCCAAAAAGTTCTTTTGTTTTTTAAGTGTTTGTTAATCATCATCATTTTTACTGACAACGCTTGACAAAGAAGATCACATAGTCATTTTTTTATGGCAGATCTGAGAGTATAGTAAAAAGTAAATGGATGCCAATCAATATTTTTTTTCTGGGCCTATATACATCTGGGATAATTGCTGGAATTACCAAAACATTGTAATTACTCATAGTTAGAAAACACTTTAAAGTTTTCAGATAATTTTCCTCATGATATACCAATGAGTTAAGCATTGGAAGTATTATTATCCCCATTTTACACATGAGGAAGCTGTTTCAGAAATATAAATAAAGTGATATCCAAAATCATCTAACTAGTGTTAGAGTCAGGATTCAAATCCAGGCCCTTAACTCCAAGTCCACAGTTCTTTCCATTATCCCTTTTATTTTCAAAGCTAGCACAATGACTATTTTCTAAATTTCGGTCAATTTCTTTTCTAGACCAGACTCTTAATACCCATGAAAATCAAAGACAAAGTCAGTTATTTGACTAGGAAATCCCCCTTTTATAAGATGAATGATGTGGAAAGTAAAGGCATATTCCCATGGACTTACTATGGGCATAGAAAGCATATCTGATACTCTTTATTGATTGTGTTTACATCATTGTGGTGGGATCATGGGCCTATAATTAAGGACCAATATTTAAAATCCAAATGTTTAAAATCACTACTGTTCTGAGCTTAGGCAGCTCTTGGCACCTCAAATTTCACATTTTAAAAATAAGGAAATTTAGCTACACTCTAAAGTGATTTCCAACTCTAAATGGAGGATGCTGTGATTTAAAATCCTCAGTAGAGTTGGCCACAAATGTGGTTGGTTCATCTTTAATTAGCCATCTCCTTTTCATGACCATTTTGTGTAAACAGGCAGATGACCACCATTGTGTGGTAAGATTTCAGATTTTCCAGCAAAACAACCTAATTTGTTAAGATAATTCTCCTGTGGCAATTACTGAACAATCTCTCCTTACCTTCCATTTATTTATCATTAGTCCTTGAAGACAGGGACTGGTTTATTTTTTCTTTTATATCTCCAGTACCAAGCACAGTGATAACCCCGGAAATTTTTCATCATAAGATAGTGTCCACTTTAAACAAGACTTTGTTTTTTTGGTTGATCATATATGCTAAAAGTATAAGGGGAAAAACAATTCAGACAGTCCAGACTTACTCAGAATAAGCACTTAATAAATGACGGTTCATTGACTGATTGGTTGATTGATATTTGCAAGGGGAAATACTTAGTACTATGTTCTCTATCTTAAACTCGAGACAGAACAGTAGGCAGCAGGGGCCACATAAATGGTTTAAAAAGGCAGATTTCAGTAGTTTTCAATTCAGAATCAGGCAGCACTTCAAGAAAAATAACTAGCCCAAAATGAATCTTGGTGCCATGATAATTGGCATAGATGGATTGTGGAATGGTTTTTTTTTAAATGCAAATCTCCAGGGGAACTGAGCAGCAGATGATGTAAAATAGAAGATGGTTTTCCCCCATATGATGAATCATAATATAACAATAATTATAATTGATTATATTTCTGTAACGCTTTAATTTTTACAAAGCATTTTCTTCAGAATATTCCTGAGAAGCATTTGGAAAAGCTACCCATTTTGTAGATAAAAAGCCTGAGCCTCAGGAAGAATTAATTTGCCTGACATTGTTGTTTTTCCAAGTCTGTTTAAAAGTCACTTTTATGGATTTATTTTTTTTTTAAAAAAGTCTTCTCCCATGACAATATCAGAAGTAGGATTTGAAGTCTCATCAGCCAGTCTCATGGAGTCCCTCTTCTATTCTTTGGGCCACTGTTCTCATGGAGACATGAACTGTTCATGCTTGGGTTCTCATCACTAGTCTTCATGCCTTTCAGTCCCTGGGTCTTTGCCTGCCAGACCAGTGGTCCAGATATTGTCTTTCTTTCACTCCCTTCTCACCTTTGTGTGTCCTGTCTATCATTTGCATGACCTGGGATTTCTGTGCAGGAGACATCTAGAACAGTAGTTTGCAAAAGACAAGGATCAGTGAAAGGAAGTCTTTGATAGGAGAACACAAGGATGTTTATTATGGTGGTGGTCAGTCGGTAAGTCATGCTCAACTTTTTATGATTCCATTTAGAATTTTCTTGGCATTTGATTTGATTTGAACTCAAGAAGTCTTTTTTACTACAGGCTGACTCTCCATTGCACCATCCAGCTAATCCCTAACTCATTATGGTAAGTGTTGACAATTCTATTCCTAACTGATTGAAACTATTCTTGAAACTCTAAGGAAGAAATCAAACTGAGTATACACAATCTTTCTTGATCTTTTTAAATATATGGTCCGTTTCTCTAGCTCTTAATGATTGGCCTACAATAGGTCACAGGCTGGGGCAGCCAAGTGAGACAGAATGCTGGCCCTGAGACACTTAACACTTACTAGCTGTTTAACCATAGGCAAATCATTTCACTAAGTAAAAGAGTCCATTCTCTGACTCATTTCTTATATCCCTGATTGAGCATTGCCTCGGTCAAACTGAGACCTGTTAAAGACTTTAACTTAAAAAGATCAAATTCTTCCACTGCATCCAGGGCCATCCATAATTTGCCACTACACCCAGATGGTTCCAGAGGAGAAAGGGAAGTGGCTGACCTTGCACAGCAAAGTCTCACTTAAATATTCACTTTGGAGTGATTACATCACTTCCCTGTCCCCTCTTTGGGAACAAAGTTCAGACAACAAGTACAGCTAGGTAGCACAGTGGATACAGTGCCTGCCAGTCAGGAAAACCTGAATTTAAACCTGTTTGACCCTGAACAAATCACTTAACCCATTTGCCTCAGTTTCCTCATCTGTGAAATGAGCTGGAAAAAGAAATGGCAACTCACTCCAGTGTCTTTATCAAGAGGTGAACACAACTACAACAAATGAACAACCACAACATTCCCTAAACTGAGTCTGCCATCTCCCACCTCTCTCAGGTCTGAAATTTCCTTCTTTCCTCTCCTCTACCAAATAAAATTCCATGGTCTTCTTTGCAGACTTGTCTCAGATGCCACCTAGGAAATGAAACCTTTCCTTTCCCCCCAAGTCATTTCTAAATGATCTCTCATTCCTCTAATTAATTTATATTTGCTTGTATGTGTATATTCTTAATACATCCCTAGTCATTCCTTCAGCTAACAAGCATTAGAATGCAAACTCTTTCAGGGAAGGGATTATTTTGTTTTTCTCTTTCTCTTTCCAGTAGGTGCATAATAAATGCTTGTAGAATTGCTGTTGCATTGAAGACTGTTGGCCTTTGTTCTTAAAGGGGACCAAAATTAAAGCACTATTTTAGAGCCCAATAACAGTATATCTGACTGTGTCTGATCAGACCAATATGAACTCTGAATGCTCTGCCACAGTTCAGACACAAATAATCCCTATGTACATTTGGGGTGGACCTTCTAACTTTGTGTATCTTGTGTTTCTTCTGAGCTAATTCAATTCTGCTTTATGTTTCAAAAGAGATCCTTTGAAGCAGGGAATCTTCCGGGAGCTCTTTTTCTAATGTAAGAATTTCCATCTCTTTCTTCCTCATCTTCCACTGACCCCTTATTCGACAGCTGTGGTTCAGTGATCAATGGTTTCCTTTCAATTACAGTCCTACATGTAGGCAATGGCATTATTATTAACTACAGAAAGGGAAAGAGCCTCAGAGAAATAACAGAAGATTTTAACCCAGGTTCCTTGAATCTGAGGCTTGATATTCTTTGTAATTCTAGTGTACTCTCTCTGAAAAATTAGTTTTTGAACTTTGATCAGCTGTGATCAATAAGGAAAAACTATCCCAATTTCCTTCAGCTATTAACTGAAGGTTTATGAATCAGGAAACTTGGATTTGACTTTCAGTTCTGATACTTAGTACCTTTGGGACTTTGGGAAAATATTGTCTGAAGCAACTTGTTCTCTTCTCATCTGTAGAATGAAAAGATTGGTTTAGATTAGTGATTCTGAACCTAATACAAGTGAACTACTTTCTGTGGGACCTAGGAAGCAGGAAAAACCTTATTTTTACTAAACCTTAAGTGAAATGTGGCACATCTTTTAATAATGAAACTTAAAAAAAAAAGATTCTGAAAAAGTGTTGAGAAATTTGACTTAGATGGTCTTTAATATCTCACCAATCTCTCAATCTTATTACATTTTAATACCTTCACCTGAATAATTGTGGTTGCTTCCTAATTGAATGCTTTATTTCTAATGTCTCTATAAACTGGTGAATGGCCAAACAATTTATGGTGCAGGAATGGGATGGGATATTATTGTGCTGTAAGAAATGAGGAAAGAGATGGTTTAAGAGAAACCTGGGGAGATTTGTATGAATTGAAACAAAATGAGGTGAACAGAACCAAGAGAATAATTTATACAGTAAGAGCATTATTACCAAGATAATCAATTGTAGAAGGGTTATTAACTCTGATTAACACAATGATCTACCACAATTTCAAAGGATTCATGATTTTAAAAATGCTATTCACCTCCAGATATATAACTGAAGGACTACAAATTAGAGATGTTTTTTCTTTCATTTCTTTTTCTTTGTTTGGCGGGGAGAGGGGCAAGGTTAATGCAAAAATGTGTTTTGAATGGCTTCCCCTATATCACTGGACTCATATTTCTTGTCTTCCCAATGAGTGAAGGAGGAGTTGAAGGAAAGAAAGAATTTTGAACTGAAAATAACATTTAAAAGTCAAAAAAAGAGGAAGAAGAAGAAGAGGAAGGGGAAGAAGAGAAAGAAAAGAAGAAGAATCAAATATAAGTTCCCTAGACTTGATATGAAAGCCCTTTACAATCTAGCTCCCAATTACCTTTCAACCTGCATCTCTGTTTTCATCAAATTGCACTACCAACTGTTCCTTGAGTTTGACTGGTCACTTCCTATCTCTGTGAATCTCCTCAGTCTGTCCCCAGTACCTGGAAAGTGACTCTCTTCGTCTTCACCTTTCAGATCCCCCATTTTATAGGCAGAGGTAAGACAAACACCCATTTCTAGCTTTGCCCATCATGTCCTTCTTCTGCATATAGGGACGCAAAAGTCTTCACTTTCCAGGTAGCTATAACTTGGGTTTGCTTTTCCTTCCATCATCTCTGGAGAACTTGTGTGCTGCAGGGCTCCATCTGGTTCTGTAATAAAACATAAATTATTAAAACTATAAAATATTGATGAACTGTTCTATAAAACAGGGGGACTTTAGAGTATTGATTATGAATTGAGAAAGTCGTAATGAGTTTCAAGAGGGAAAACAATCAGAAAATAATTGTGCTTTGTAGTCCCCCCACAACACGCTAGCTCCCAGAGAGATCAGAAACAGATGTAATATGAGGTTACACTCCCCTTATCAGTGCCCCTGTCAACTTGTGAGCTCCACATGGTGCATTTAAAATCATAATCTCTGCATTAACTGCATATACCTTTGAGAGAATAAAGACTCTGTCATTGAAGGAGAAAAAACATTTCTGGGAGAAAATCATGTGCTTTGTTTAGGGAAGAGAGAAATCTGGTTTATCTTTGTGAGACCAGAAGGTTAGCACCCCAGATGTTTCTAATGATACAGTGTTAGTTAGTGATAAACCTATATTATCTCAATTGAAAACAAAGCATCTCAGAATGCAGTTAGCATAGTAAAAAGAAATTTAACACTGGAGAGAATCTTAGAATACAAATCATAGTATGGTATATTTGGAAGGGAACATAGAATACAAAATGTTAGAACTTTGAAGAATAGCAGAGCTGGAAAGGACCTTGGAAAATAGAATATTAGACCTAGAACTTGGAATGTTAGACTTGAGTAAGGCCTTATAAATTATCCAAACCTTTCCCTTTATTGAATGATTGGAAAACTATTCCTCCCCCTCCTCTTGACTCATATATATTTAAGAAAGAAGGGGAAATTGCAGTTTGTGAAACATTTAAAACTGGCCAACAGAGTTAGATAATGGCTGCAACATAGTACAAATGAATTTTGAAGGAGAAATAGTACAGACTGTGCTCAAAGAAATATGTTATTAAAAATGAATTGTTCATGTGGTAAGAAAAGGGGATAATAGATGGATGTCCCATATGCTTCCTTCTCATTCTCATGAGGGCAAGAGTAAGTAATGAAGTCAGTCGATCACATTGGGTGGATCTCCTATGACAAACTTAGGGTAAGATGTGGGGAAGAATTGTAGTTGCATTGAATCCACTTAGAGCAAAATGGTCACATTAATGAGATCCTAAACTCATTGAAATATTTGAAGCTTGAATTAATGATTAAAACAACATCAAGGACTGAAGTCTATTGTCTCAGTTCAGCTTAGTTTAATAAACAATTAAGAACATTATTCTTTGTCCATTTTCAAAGAGGACCAATGATACCATAAGATGATGTCTTGACTCAGTCATGAATTGGATTTGAGTGAGGTAGGTTGCACAAAGTTATCAGCCTCATTCTCTCTTCCAGACTCATTTAAGTTCAGTGACAAGACAAAAGTCAAGATCACCAACTATGTCCAAGGATGCAATGAATGGCCTTGGTATTTCCAGTGTCTGACCAAGCTCTGAGTACTCCACAGTGCCTGCTCAGTTGCCTTCATGGACACTGGAACAAATTGTTCTCATCTGACCATACTGCTGGGAGAAGTCTTCATATCCTTGGAGTTAACATCGCCCTAACTCACCAATGATATTCCCTGTCAGTTACCCTCAACCAAGTTTAGCCCTTTTGCTGAGATGCTTTTTACTGGGGTGTGCAACTTCTTGGGGCCATAGGTGAGAGTTGGGTGACAGGTGGACACCAAAGGAGGTTGAGCATCCCTGAAAAGGGCTGGGCAAGCCTACCCACCAGAGGTGCTAGTTCTCTCTGAATACTCCATATATCCCATTTAAGAATACAATATTGGGTTCTGTGAGTAAGAGGGACTTTCGGACAACCCAACTCATTAATTTCATGTGTACAGGTTTGCAAAGTTCTTTCTACCCAATAATTTTGTAAGTAGATAGAATCCTTATCACTTTAGTACTCTTTCCATTTAAAGACCTGCTAACCTCATGAGGGCATGGTCCCTGATCCCATGGCTTGAGGTGGCCAGTACACAAAAACAGATTGAAGATGGTGAGAGAGTGGGATGATATAAAAAGGCAATCTATTGGAGAATATAGGATTGGATGCTATTACCTGTGCATGTAAAGGGATTTGCCCTGGCAAGGAGAAGGATTAGCTCTTCACATAAGAGAGTGCTTTGAGGTCAAGTCTTGGCTGTTACCTTTACAACTTGTGTCATCTTGAATGACTTATTTAGTTAGTGTCCCTGGGCATCAAGGTCCTCATCTATTAATTTATGCACAAAGGCCCTTAAGTGTCCTTCAAGATTTAAAACCCGTGGTTTATTGCTACTGAGACTCTAGTTTCTTGTTTAACCTTTGACTCAACAAGGATCCTTTTCTAAAGTTCAATTCAAAAAATATTCACTAAATGACTCCTGTGTAACAAGGTCCCATGTTACATGCTGGGGTTACAAAAATGAAAAATAAACTCTTTTACAATCAAGTGATTTGTATTTTAATAGCAGGGATAACTATTATTTAATAATAACAACTACAATTTCTATCATGCATTTTCTATTTCTTATCTTTCATCCTGAAAGCTCCATTTTAAGGAAATGGCCAGGCTAGTTATTCTGTACACCTTTCTCATTCTGCTTTGGATTCTGGATTTCTTCATCAAACATATTCTCATCTTGGAAGATCCCTTTACCCAAGTGCCTTGGTCTTCTTATTAGAGAGCTCCTCTTGGAATCTCCATTGTTAGGAAGTACCAAGATCATATATATCTGTTTCTTTACTCCCCTCCCTCCATTCTTGATTCTATAGACATTTTCACAATTCCTGAGGTGACTTCTCACTTTGGAATCTCCCTTGGTCCCCTCTTCCCACTGATGAGTTGCTTCTGGAGCCAACATTTTGAAATAAAACTCAGGGAAGCCATTTTCTTTTCTTCTCCCCTAATTTCACTCCACACTCCAAACCCCCATATGAAATCACCTTTTCCCCTCCTACTTTTTAGCTCTCCTTTAAATGTTTCCTTTCCTCCTTTAAAATATAAACTCCTCAAAGGCAAAGACTGTTTTAATTTTGGTTTGCATTTGTATTCCCAGTACTTAATACAAAGGCCAGTGCTAATTTTTGATAGTCATGACAAATAGTAAGTATTTAATAAATGCTTGATGATTTCCCAATTAATAAATTAATGTTTAAATAAATTATAAGAAAGGATATGAACAGGAAGTTCTTGAAAAAAATTAAAGCCACCTATACCATTTTTATAGAATAATAATATTCCATTACATTCATATACCATAACTTATTCAGCCATTTCCCAATCGATGGGCATGTGCACATTTTCCAACTCTTTGATAGCACAAAAAGAGCTACTATAAACATTTTTGTACAATTGGGCCCTTTTCCCTCTTTTATGAATTCTTTGGGATTCAGACTCAGTAGTGGCACTGGTGGATCAAAGGATATGCATAGTTTTATAGCCCTTTGGGCATAATTTCAAACTGCTCTCCAGAATAGTTGGATGATTTCACAACTCCACCAACAATGCATCGGTAGAACCTATATATTCTAAAATATTTATAACAGCTCTTTTTGTGGTTCAAAAAATAAAAATTGAGAGGATGCCCATTAATTGGGAGATGGCTGAATGAGTTGTGGTATATGATTATCATGGAATACTCTTGTATGGAAAGGAATGATGAGCTGGTTGGATCTGGAAAAACATGGACAGACTTTGATGAAATAATGAAGTGAAATGAGCAGAATGAAGAGGACTTTGTATACAACAATAGTAATATTATTTGAAGAGTAACTATGAATGATTGGGCTATTATGAACAAAGTGAATATTCAAAACCACTACAAAGGAAAATGCTATACACATCCAGAGAAAGAACTGGTACATGAATGGATATATTGTATTACTTCACCTATACATTTCTGTCAAATGTTGGCCTTCTCCCATGTGGAAGAAGGGAGGGAAACAGCTTGGAAGTCAAAATATAATCAAATAAAAATTTAAAAATGAACAAGTACTCAATGATTTGATTTGTAAATAGCATTTCAAGATTAGCAAAGTGGTGATCCCCCCCCCCTTATAACATCTACAATAATAACAACATCAAAAGCCCATGAGATAGATAGTGGGCTAGTATACTTTGGGGATGGGACTCAAAACAAGATCATAACTAAAAATATTTTTATTTGGGGTAAAAAACAGCTGTTAGGGGAGCCAGCAAGCATGAAAGGCTGGAGTTGGGGGAACAGAATACAGTATAATAGAGGTTACAGTTGGTTTAAGAGAAAAGCCAATCTGGCCATATCCCCATCCAGTTCAGTAACTAGGAGCTGGAGGGAAGGCTAAAGGCATAGGATGATAGCTTAAGGGAAGAAGCCATCTCCTGGGGGATGAAAGGAGATAAATGAATTTCAGCATTTGAAAAAAGTGCTATCCTCCCTGTACTAGTTATAGCCCTTGCTGCAACCTGGAGTTCTTCCAATTATACTTGGTTTTCTGGCCCATAGAATATTGACATTACCTGATATCTAGTAATAATAGTAATTCACATTTCTAAAATGCTTTGAGATTCACAAAGTTCTTCCCCCCATCATGTAAGACTTGAAAATCTTGTTATTCCTATTTTACAGGGAAACAGGCCCAGCACTGGGCTTCTCCAGATTCCAGATCTAGTCCCTTGATTCCAAGTACAAGACTCTTTTCAGTAAATCATGCTTCCTCCCAGCCCTCTCCAAGCTGTGGTAAATTTAATAACTTAATAACATATACATTAATAATTTTAATGGTGAACAAAAATCAATTCTGCATTAATGAACCAATAACAGATTGTTGTAGCTATCTTATAAAATTGCAATCGCTTATCAAATTAATGGAACCAACAGTTCCATTCCATTCAAGCATGGAGATGGGAGAGAGAACAGAGTGAAGGCAAAACTAGCAAATAATCTGCTTAAAATAGATGTAATGCACAGGAATAATAATACCTAGAGGGAGATGGGCAATGTCAGAGAAGTTTTTGAATCTAAAGGTCCCAAAATGGCAGGAACCAGAATTAATTCCATAAGCAACTGGAAAAAAACTGAAGACTTTTTAACAGGGGGTGACATGTTTAGATCTATGATTTGGGAATATTATTTCGATACCTTTAGGAAGAAGAGATGAGAAAAAGAGAGATTAAAAATTATAGAACTTAAAATCTCTTATTTCTTTCAAAATTATGCTCAATTATTATAGCTATTGTTAATGCCTTTCTCCAAATTCATAGCATGCATTTATTTTTTTATCTTTGTGTATATGCTTTCCTAAAAATTATATATATAACATTGAAATATATTTACACTACATATTAAACATTAATATTAATATATTATAAGATGCATTATGATAATTGTATATTAAGTAACATACTAATAATCTCATATACAATTTTATAATATATAATTAATGTATTGATATATTAATATGTATATATGTACATATGGTGGGGAGGGTGTTAGACATAGGAAGATTAGAAATATGACTAAATTATGAAGAGCTTTGAATGGCAAAGAGATGGTAGGAAGCAATAGGAGTTTTTGACTAAGAAGGGGTGACACAACTAGTAGTGAGATGCCTATGGGATATTAAATTGGAATGTCCAAAAGGCACTTGTGATCTGGGACTGCAGGTCCCCCCAAAAAACTGGAACTTTAAACCCAGATCTGTAAATTGATTGCAAACGTATTATGCTTGAACTCATGATAGCTAATGAGTTTATCATATAAAGTATAAGTAGAAGAGGTCTCAGGACAGTCTTGAGAGATATTGCCAATTATTGGTCATAATTTGAATGAGGATCCAATAAAAGAGAGTTGGAAGAAGCTGTCCAATAGATAGGAGAATTAGGAAAGGGCAGTATCATGAAAACTCAAAGAGGAGACAGACTTGAAAAGAAGTGAGTGATCAGAGCTGTCAAATATTGCCAAGAGGTCATGAAAAATAAGGATTGAGAAAAGATCATATCAACTGGGCAAATAAGAAAATAGATCACAAGTTCATAGGTTTAAAGCTAGAAGAAACCACATTATATAGAGGAAGACCCAGAGACTTGGAGAACACATAAGTAGCAAGTATAAAGCCAGTATTAAAACCTAGATTCTCTTCCAAACCCAGTGTTTTTTTTTTTCTATTCAATGATGCTATAGTGATTCTCAGTGAGATCACTAAGGTCAGATGTTCTCCATTTGACCTCATCAATGTTAACTATGAACTGCATATTATTATATGCATGATGAGCATAGAAATCACTTAATAAATACTTGACCAACTGGCCGAACATGAGCATGATAAAGTGTTGGCAGGAATAGAATCTAGATGTGTCTGTTAATTTTGAAATATGCCATTATTCCTGGGTCTTTTCTAACAATTGTGATTAGTTAATAAACCTTGGGTCTTATTACATTGCTTAATTTGAACATGGCTGATTTGAGAAATGAAAAATCCTATTTCCAGGAAAGTAAAAAGTTTATCTTAGGATATTAGATTTTGAGTTGGAAGAAACCTCAGAGTACATGAGGTTCAACCCTCTCATTTCAGAGTCAATAAAATTGAGAGTAAAGAGAACTTTTTCAAGGGCATTAAAATGTGGAAACTGGCAGAGGCAGGGTTGAATATAGTTCTCTAGTTCAAGAGCCATTGTTCTTTTGTGCTTTACCATTTGACATATTCTACAGAGAAGTAGTCCTTGATGAATTATGCTATTCTGGATGTTATCAAGACAATGAGTTGCAGAGGATGAAAAAAGAAAGTTCATAAGTCAGAGGACCCTGAATTTGAACCCTGTATGGGTGGCCTTTAACAAATTACACAAATTATATAGGCTTCAGTTTCTTCATCTGTAAAATGATAGTATTAGACTAGGAGATCCCCAGGGTTTCTTCCAGCTGTAAATATTTTTAAATGGACCTTCTCATCTAAAAATTATATGATGGGGCAGCTAGGTAGAGCAGTGGATAGAGCACCAGCCCTGAAGTCAGGAAGACCTGAGTTCAAATCTGGCCTTAGACACTTAACACGGTCTAGCTGTGTGAGCTTGGGCAAGTCACTTAACCCCAATTGCCTCAGGGGGGAAATTATATGATAATAAAGATATGAATAATATTTTAAAATTCTTGTATAAAAAGATAACCATGTTTTGTTCTGCCTTAATAAAAGGAAAAAAAATACAAAGGCTGATTAGAACAGTTATCTTATGCACATTAACAGCCACTACAAAAATTTATAAAAGCAAGGACCAAGAGGAAAGAATAGGAACACAGAACTTTAGGGAATAAGATGGCAGATAAAAATATTGGAGAACCAAATGACAAGTGTAAAGCAATCATTTCCTTACTTGGGAGGCATAGGGCAGTTGAGTGGAAGAGAATAATAAAAAGGAGGGGCTCCATTAAGACTGACAGCCCTGAAGTAAACAACATATTGAAACAAACTTGGAAATTGTCACTTATGATGGGATTAATTTATTGTCTCTTATGGAGAATAACTCCCTCAAGTAATAGTAAACATATTCAAGTCCAAAAGGAAAGAAGATGAATCATAATGTGTTAGGGAGAAAACTTCTCCGTTATTCATATTTAGGGTTCAATTTTGCTCATCTCTCTCAAAGTTTAAAGACAAAGAAGGGTCATAATCAGTCAATAAGTATTTATTAAGCACCTATTATATTCCAGGAACTGTGGGCTAAATGTTGGGGATAGGAAGGAAGGAAAGAAGGGAAGAAAAGTATTCATTAAGTATAAGAGACAGACACTGATACTAGCCGCATTTCAGAGATGAGAAAACAGAGAGATTCTGTGTGTTGTCTCATATTGTCATACTAAGTATGTGAGGCAGGATTTGAATCCAGAACTTCCTGATGCCAGGTCCAGAACTCAATTCTCTGTGCCACTGTCTCTCTAAAAAACAAGGTGGGAGTCAGGTATAGGACAGTTCACAAGAGGTTTGCAGTCTAAGGAGGGAGACAGAATACAAACAACTACGTCCAAACAAGATAGAGATGAGATAACAGACAATTAGCAGAGGGAAGACATTTAGTATTAAGGGGGATCAGAAAAGCTTCATTGTAGAATAAGGGATTTTATGCCTACAGCAACCTTTTTTGTAGTAACAAGGAACTAGAAATTGAGGGATGCCCATCAGTTACTGAATGACTGAACAAGTTAGGTTATATGAATGTAATGGAATATTATTGTTGTTCTATAACAAATCATGAGCATGTTGATTTCTGAAAAGCCTGGAAAGACTTACATGAATCGATAGTGAGTAAAGGGAGTAGAACCAAGGGAAGATTGTACCCAGTAACAAGATTATGTAATGATCAATTATGATGGACTTGGCTCTTTTCAACAATGAGATGATCCGAGACAATTCCAATAGAGTTGTGATGGAAAGTGCCATTCAATCCAGAGAAAGAACTATGGAAACTGAATGTGCATCAAATCACAGTACTTTAATCTATTTGTTGTTTTTTTTTTTTTTGTTTTATTGTTGTTTGTGTGCTTGTTTTTTTTTCTTTTCTTTCTTGTGTTTTTTTTTCCTTTTTGATCTGATTTTTCTTGTGTAGCATGATAATTCTGGAAATGTTTAGAAGAATTTCACAAATTTAACTTACATCAAATTGCTTTCTGTCTTTGGGAGGAGGAAGGGGAAGAGAGGGAGAAAAATTTGGAATTTGGAATAAAGTTTTCCAATGGTGAATGTTGAAAACTATTGTTGAATGTATTTGGAAAAATAAAATGCTATTTTCAAAAAGAAGGAGGGATTTTTAGCTGGTATTGAAAGGAAGGAAAAAAGAAGGCAGAGTTGTGGAGGGAAAGAATTGCAGGTATGGGAAACAGTCAGTGAAAACGTCTGAATTAGGAGAGAATATCTCATTCAAGAAGCAGTTGGTGGTCAATGTCTAAGACAGAATTATAGGACCATGCATTTAGAACTAGAAGAGCCTTAAAGGGCATTTAATCCTGCCCTGAAATTTGTAAAATAAGGGAACTGAGACAGTTTAATGACTTACTCAAGATCACATAGATAATAAATATCTAAAGTGAGGCTGGAAATCAAATATTCCTGACATTATGGATTATAAGTATAAGAATCCTGACACTATAGATTATAAAGAAGCAATTTTTTATTAAAACTTTTTATTTGCTAAACATATATGGGTAATTCTTCAACATTAACCCTTACAAAGCTTTCTGTTACAAATTTTTCCCCCCTACTCCTTACCCCTCCCCTAGATGGCAGGATATCCACTACATGTTAATTATGTTAGAATACTTGACAAATCGAATATATATATATATATATGTATACATATATATGTATACATATTTCCACACTTATCATTTTTGTGCAAGAAAAATTGTATCTACAAGAAAAAAAATCTGAGAAGGAAAACATAATGCAAGCAAACATCAATAGAGAACATGAAAATGTTATGTTGTGGTCCACATTTCACATCCCTCTCTCTGGGTGTATATGGCTTTCTTCCCTGAACAATTGGAACTGGTTTGAAACATTTCATTGTTGAAGAGAGCCATGTCCATCAGAATTGATCGTCATATAGTACTGTTGTTGCCGTGTATAATGATCTCCTGGTTCTGTTCACTTCACTCAGCATCAGTTCATGCAAGTCTCTCCAGGCCTCTCTGAAATCATCTTGCTGGTCGTTTCTCACAGAACAGTAATATTCCATAACATTCATATACCATAATTTGTTCAGCCATTCCCCAATTGATGGGCATCCATTCAGTTTCCAGTTTCTAGCCACTATAAAAAGGGCTGCCACAAACATTCTTGCACATGTGGGGCCCTTTCCTTCCTTTATGATTTCTTTGGGATATAAGCCCAATAGAAATGCTGCTGGGTCAAAGGGTATGCACAGTTTGAAAGACGCAATTTTTTAAAATTAAAATTTGTTTTCCCTTATTTTTCTTTCCCCCCTATTTCCATCTTCTGCTGAAACAAAATGATATAAGAGAGGGAGGGAAGGAAGGAAGGAAGGAAGAAAGGAAGGAAGGAAGGAAGGAAGGAAGGAAGGAAGGAAGGAAGGAAGGAAGAAGAAAAAGATTATCTCTGTATAGGACTTTGCATAGTTGAAATGCTCAATAGATGTAAGCTGCAAATAGGACACAAACTCCTTGAGGTCAGGGACTATTTTATTTTTGTGTCCGTGCTCCCATTAACTTGCATAAAGTATGAGTTTAATAAATACTTGTGGGTATGAATAGATAAGTAGTGAAAGACTCATAGACTATCTGTAATCATTCAATCCAAGACAGCCAAGAGTTGAGAAATAGACCCAAAGTCAGGGAGACCTAAGTTAAAATATGGCTTTAGACATGTATTAGCTGTGTAACCCTGATAAGTCAGTTATCTGTTTTCTGACTCAATTTTCTCAACCTTAAATGGGAATAATAATAATGGTACTTGTCTCCCAGAATTACTGTGAGGATCAATTAAATTATAATTATATAGTGTTTAACAGAATGACTAGCACATAGTAGACATATAAATGCTTAATCTTTTTCTTTCCTTCCCTTCCCCTTCCTTAATTAACTGTTCATACTGCAGAGCTGAGCCTTTCATAAAACAAAGAATACATATAGATATATGACTAGAGAAAATGATTCAGTTTATTGCAGACATTTTTATTATACATCAATCAATATGCCTTTGTTAAAAAACCTACTGTACGTCAGGCAATGTGGCATAATGACTAGGTAGCTGGCTTTCAAACCCTTGCTTCAAGGCCTGCCTCTGGAATATACTGTCTGGATAACCTCATGTAAATTCCATTAATCCTCAATATTTTAGGACTCTCTGAGACTCTATTTTAGGTTGCAGGGAGAAGGTTGACCCACAATAGTGGAGGAAGCTTCTTCACTTGGGAGTTCTCTATACCAATGAGATCACTGATTTAATCCCTGCCTTATTTATGTCCCATTCATCTTGCTAAAACATTGGGTTCAGCAGTCATTCACATATCATATGAATCAGTTTATTCAGCTTATTTTTAAATAAAGTCAGTAGAGGGAGAAAGGATCTGAGAAGATTAAAACACAAAGACAGGAGGTGAACAATAACTGTTGTTTTCTTAGGCAAACACTATTATTACCTTTCACTCAAACTTTTGAGATTGATGATTCCATTATGAGTCCCTTATTTTCCTTTACTCTTTGATGTCTATGCCTTCTCATTCTATTTCCAAGATCCCTTTATATACTAGAACACTGGATTTAATAAGAGTGAGTCTACTCTTATCAAAACTGAAAGTGGGAATGGAATATCTTCTAGTCCCTTTTAGTTTCTATTCCATGATCAGTAACCACATACTGCCATTTATATTATTGCCCCTGCCCCCACCACCAACCTCTTTCTCAATTCTTCCTAAGTTCCAGATTCTCTCTTCTCCACTTTCTCTTCCCTATATAACCTTATCTTGTCCTGTCTTGTTAGGGAACAACCCTGACTTCCCTTGCAGTAAGTAGAGCTGCTTCATGCCTAATTTACTGTCAGCTTTCCTAACCCCTGAACTGTCCATGGTCCTTGGTCTCTTAGAATTGTCTGATACATGCCTATATATTTGTTTGAACCTTACAGAAAATAGGTCTTTGGGAACATAACCAGAATAGCACTCAGACTCATTCCATCTGCACTGCAATTAAGATTCAAAATCAAGTCTACAGAAAATCCCTCCCTGTTCACCCATTCCAACGAGTAATTAGGCCTTTAATGACCAACTAATAAGAAATTCACACACAAAAAAACTAACCCTCTTATTAGATGCATAATTATAGAGACACTAGCTTGTTCAAATCTCTCTCTTTTCATGATTCTATTCACCTTTGCAATGTCAGCATTTGGATGAAGCCATTTTTTCCTGAGTGGTTTTGACCATTAAGAAGAAAATGATCTACAAGAAAGCTTTTTGAAAGAGGTAGTGCTGGAATTTTGATCTTGGGTGACATTGAAAGAAATAGCATCCAGGTTTGAGGAGATAATCTCATTGTACTCTGCCCAAGTCAAATTATATCAGCATTGTGTTCAGTTCTGCCTGCCACATTTCAGGGCATTACTATGTGTACAAGGATGTGTGTACACTACAGTGTACAAGGATGATGAAAGGCCTTGAGATCAAGTCCTCTCAGTAGTAGCTAAAGAAAATAGGAGGTTTTTTCTTTAATTTGGAGAAGAGAATATAAAAGAGATATGATGGTTATTTTTAGATATTTGAAGGTTTGTCATAAAAAAGGGCTTACCCTTTTTTTTCTTCTTGGTCCCAGAGGATGGTAACAAGAGTGGATAGAAGTGTTAAGGAGGTAGATTTAGGCTAGGTACCATGAAAAGCTTCCTAACATTAAGAGCTTTCCCATGATGCAAAGGATAACCTTTAGATGCCCATTCCCACCCCAATAATAGTTCTTCAACAAAGGTTGGATGATCACTTGTCAGGGCTGGTGGGAAGGTAGTTCTTTTCCAGTTATGAAGTCCCTTTCCACTCTGAGATTCTATGATTCTGTGAATAGAATAAGATGAAAAGGTATAGAAGGGAGAGGAAGAACAAGCACTGATAACTTCCTATTGAAATATGGTCACATGAGGACAGTGGTCTTGTGTGCAAGGGGGGAGGGGTTACCTGAGCAAACCCCCCCATCCTCTACCTCATGCTGCTATTGTATCATTACCTTATTAAGTCTCTCCAGGGTTAATAAAGCAGTCTAGTAGGTAAGAATATCTGAGACATTACCAAGGTCATGAGAAAGCCTGAGCTGGGAAACATCTCCTCTTTCTTTGGGTTAGATCTCCTCTGTCAATCTCAAATTATGGCAAATGCCTATATATAATTAATAGAATAAGAGCCACAAAGTAGCCTCAAAAGGATATTCCAATTGCAGATGTAATGATGACAATTAAGGAGAGGGGGGTTGAATATCTCTCTCCAATACACACACAAATACACACACACACACACACACACACACACACACACACCTCTTTAATTCTTTCTAATGCTTCAGGAAAACAGGAGGAAGAAAGTTTCATGGATTTTTAACTGGTGGTTTTGCCAATACTGTCTCTAATTTTCTATCCTATCTTCTCACATCTGTTTATATGTGTCTGCCTGTCTGTTTCTCCCCAGAAATATACTGATTTGATTCCATTTACTTACCCTGTTTTCAGTCACAGAAATAGGGCTCTGTTCCCTCATTTGGGCTCAATTTGCTTTTTTCTCTACACATGGTTTTTCTGAATCTCTGTCATGTGGTTTCTTGATAGAAGGTACCAAGGTCAATTTTAGGCAAACCCTGGTTAATTCCATCATTCTAACTCTACCAGATAACCATGGCAAACACAGTAAAGAAAGTCTTATAGAAGGATGTTGAAAAGGACTGATGCTAGGGGACCTAGATGTAATATTCACTTATACTTCAAGATTTTCTTCTGATTGTACAACATTAGTTCAGTTTTCATCTCATGTGTAGTCTGGACAAGGAAATCAAAAAAATGTTGTCATAATTAGTATGAGAACACTTGTGAATATAGGCTGCTTATCACTGCCTCCCACTGGTGATTGGGGAGCAATTACTAATGAAATGGGGGGAAAATATAAGCCTGGATCACAGCTCTGCTGAATGCATTCACCTTCATACTAAATTTTTATGAAGCCAATGGGAGAACTCATCCCAGCTTTGATGGACAGAAACTCTATTGTATACCTGTCAAGGACTAAGTCCTTGTACATTCTTTAAAACTCTTTTTCATATTCCTTTTAAGGCAATGATATGGCACAATGGATAGAATGCTGGATCTGGAGTCAGAAAGACTTGAATTCAAATCTGGACTCAGATACTTTCTATCTTTGTGTTAATGACACCCCTACCACAATAATGATGATGACAATGATGAAAACAACATTTAACTGAGGACTAGAGAGATTAAATCACTTGCCAAGGGTAATACAACTAATAAAGTCTAGGTCAGGATTTGAATCCAAGTTTTCCTAATTTCAGATCCAACATTTTATCCACCACATTAGCAGGTTCTAATCCTCATCTGTAAAAAAGAGATAACAATATTACCTAACTCCAATTCATCAAGACAAAGTGAGATATTTTTTGTAAAATGCTTTACAAACTTTGAAACAATAGTAATGCTACAGAAATGCTATATAAATATATTACACATACAACTACTATATAAAATATTACACTTATATAAATGCTATATAATCATACTGCATTTATAGAAATTCTATATCAATGTTGTATAAATGCTATCTCAATATATTAAACGTATACAAACATTCTATAAACATATTATATTTACATAAATACTAGTTGTTTGTCTGTTGTATTCTCTAAGCAAAGTGTTTGGTGTAAAGTTACTAATTAATAAAATGCTTTCCATTAATTCTTCCATGCCATCATTATCAGACTATCACATAATGCAAACTAAGGATTCGAAACCATAGATTGTCTCTTAATTTTAGCCAATAATGTACATTTATGCTATTGTTCTTTCTCTTCCTCCCTCCTTACTATACTTCCTCTCTATCTCTCACTGCCTTTGTTGCTGTTTTTCTTACTCAGAATAAATTATTTTTTTCTCTTTGTGAACAAAAGATTATTTTTTTGTTTCTGGCATAATCATTAAGATGGTAAATGCTGGGGCAGCTAGTTGATGTAGTGGATAGAGCACCAGCCCTGAAGTCAGGAAAACCTGATTTCAAATCTGGCCTCAGATACTTAACACATCCTGGCTGTGTGAGCCTGGGCAAGTCATTTGACCCCAATTGCCTCATCAAAAAAAAAAAAAAAATATGGCAAATGTTATTATCAGTGACCTAAGTAATCAACAAGTATTGTTTAACCTCTCACTTTGGACCAAGCAATGCCCCTGTTTTCTATTGTCCATGGATGAGTTTATGACTTCTCTACCACTCTCAGTTTAGACTTGTGGAAAAGTTGACAGCTGTGAGCAGGTAAGGGCTTACAAGTATATGTCCTATCAACACCTCCAGGTGTTGGGGTTGGGTTAATTCTGGGCATCACATTTTAGAAAGGATATTGACAAGAAACAGAATATCCAAAAGATAAGTAGGATAGTGAGAAGCCTTTTGGCAATGTCAGGCAAGGATCTGTTGAAAGATTTGGGGAGGGGCAGAGCCAAGATGGCAGAGTGAAAAGGTGACTTTCTGCCTCTCCTCCGATCTTCTCTCAAATCAACAATAAAATAAGCCTCTGAACTGATCTTCAAGTCAACGAACTCAGAAATATTTGGGCACGGCTCTCTGGAGAACTTCATATCAGGTTAGTTGGACTCGGACAGAGAGATAAATAGAC
>JAJPUD010001038.1:478002-507549 GCA_023553655.1 Myrmecobius fasciatus | reverse complement strand
AAAATGAAACTCAGAAAGGGATTACTTAAATGTCTTAATCTACACTAGAGACAAGTAGGTACAGATTGGGTAGAGCACTGGATCTGGAGTCAGGAAGCCCTGAGTTCAAATTCAGCTTCTGCCTCTTATTAGCTATGTGACCCTTGGCAAGAAACTTAAACTCTGTTTCAGTTTTCTTTCTTGAAAATGGGGATAATAATAGCATTCACTTCTTAGGGTTGTTATGAGGATAAAATGAGAAAAATATTCATTAAATGCCTTGCAAATCTTAAAAATATGTAATAATAATAATAGCATTGATAATAATTATTATTAGACTTGAACTCAGGTCTCATAGGGCTGAATGAGTCCAGGATTGTTTCTACTAGGCATAATGACTGCACAAATGACCTGTGAGAGACTTTTCTTTAAATCTATAAGCTAAAGTTTCTGTACTACTTCGCACTCTGAGAACAATAGGTCTGGAACACACTGCTTTTTTGAATGATTCCCAAGGGATACTTCTGGGAGAATTAAAAACTGATAACCAACCAAAAAGCATTTATGGCTCCCACTGTATGCTAGGCACTGGAAATAAAAAGACAAAAATGAAAGGGACTTTGTTCTCAGGGAGCCTACTTTCAGTTGGGTGAAGTAGCATATATACTTACAGGAATAAGAACTGAACAGATGATTTCATTTACTCACACACATGCACATGTACATATATTTATATATAAACACACATTTATATTTACATTTAAACACATATAAAACACACAATGTGCATGCATATATTTAAATGTTTATAGATATTTTATATGCCTATAATAAATATGTATACATACGGAATACATGCAAAGTAAATACAAAGTAATTTGGTGGAAAGACATTCATGGAGGAAAAATCATAAAAAGTTCTTGTAGAGAGTAAAGCTTGAACTGAATTTAGAAAGAAGGGAGACCTTCCAAGAGGGCAGTTGGTGGTGCAGTGGATAGACTACTGGGCCTGAGTTCGAACCCAGCCTCAGACACTTCCTAGCTTTATGATCCTGGGCAAGTCACTTAAAATCAGTTTCTTCTGCTATAAAATAAGGATATTAATAATATTTACCTCTAAGGGTTGTTGTGAGGACCAAGTAAAATATTTGTATTTTTTTTTAAAGTTGTTAGCACAGTTCCTGGCACATAGTAGGTGTTATGTTATTGAGTCATTCCAGTTGTGTTTGACTCTCTATAACTCCATTTGGAATTTTCTTACCAAAGATACTGGAGTGGTTTGTCATTTCCCATTTCCTTCTCCAGCTCATTTTACAGATGAGAAAACTGAGGCAGACAGGGTTAGGTGGCTTGCCAGAGTCACACAGTAAGAAGTATCTGAGACCAGATATGAACTCATCCTTATTCCCTTCCCTTCCCTCTTCTGGGTAGAGATAAAGAGAGATAAGAACTATCTCCTTAATATCCAGCTTGGCTGACTGCATCAAGGGAAATATGGTGTATGGCATATAATAAGTCTTTGGAATCACACTGTGAGGGAGGCCATAACACAATGATCTTGTTGTCACTCTGCCAACATCTGATTTAAGCACCCTTCTGAGATGACACCTGTGTATAAACAAACAATTCTTTCTTATTACTAAACTGAAAAAATAAAAATAAAGTAAGCCTCTCCTTCTAGCTTGGATCCTCAAACCAGGAAGAATAGGAAAAACACTTCACTCAGGACTTGTTTTCTAGTTTGAAATCTACTGATGAGATAGATAAATCATAGTATGTTTATTGCTTCAATTTCCCCAGCCTCACATTAAGCTTTAATCAGACTCTTTTTCTCCCTTTCCAGGTGATCCCAGGATGTGCTGAAAGCCTTTTGAGATCCTTGAAAGCCAGATACCCTTAGAACAAAAGGAATGATAGAACTGGTTCAGCCACACCTGTTGGCACAAATGACTAGCACCAACTAGGAGAATCATCGTCAAAAGGGAAATAATATCTCAACACCACCCATGTGGAGACTGGCAGGTACACGAGAACCAACGAGAATCCACTAGGTGTCCAGTCGGGGAGAGGCCAGTCCCCTGCTCTGGTGCCTCGAACTGGCACAGAAATGGAACCAATGGCACATTGGTGTAGTTGGCTTTGCCACTTTGGATCACCTACTTTTTCCTCCCAGCGCCCCTCCTGTAAGCTTCCTTCTCACTGCTAGCTACCAAGGAGTCCTGGTTTGGACATGTTGACATCTCTCCAGGATGGCCTTTTTTATCCTTTTGACCTGATGACCACCAAGCATGTTCTTCTGGCCTCCCCAGCTCTGATCCTTCAAGAAGAGTCAGTGACATGAGGGCTCCAACTAGAGATCTCATCTTGAACTGAGGAGCTATGCAGATATAGAAACATCTTCCCTGTTGGCTCTGGGGGATGAATACATTTCTGGTTTTCAGACGCCCTTGTTAATGTGTCTTATCTGGTTCAAAGCAGGAGGTTGGCAGGGGGTTCACTTGAGAAATTTTTATTGGCTATAAACTGGTTCAGAACATAGTTTATTCTGTTGTATGTAGGAGTGTTTTATATTAGACTCTCCTTTAAAGAGTCCATGAGATCTTTAACTCAAGCTCTGTACTTCTGCACTAGACAACTGCCTTTAAAAAATTCTCTTTGGAACATAGAAGGTTGAATTTTCCCTGGGACTATCATGTTCCTGGGGCTTTGACATTTGGTTCCTAGAGGGATGTTTTTCTGAAGGCAACTAGCATTTCTTTCCCCAGTTTGTTTCATTGCTTTTATCTCCATCATTCTTCTTATTTGATCAGGAACAGTCTCTTTTCTATTAGGAAAACTTATTTATAGGGTATATGATATATTTTCCTTTTTCTCTGTTGTCTCTTTTTTTATAACCTGTTTTTTCCAAAACACTTTCAAAAGTCTTCTGGAGATGGATATATAAACTATAATTATAAAGTAATGTGACTAAGTTTGGCAACAAAGAGATATGGGAAGAGATCTACCCTTACTGAAGTAGGAGTCCATGGCATGGGATATGCATATATTGTCAGATTTTTTTCAATAATTAATTTCTAATCTTGAATGTTTTCTTTCTTTTCTCTCTTGCCTTCCTTCCTTCCTTCCTTCCTTCCTTCCTTCCTTCCTTCCTTCCTTCCTTCCTTCCTTCCTTCCTTCCTTCCTTCCTTCCTTCCTTCCTTCCTTCCTTCCTTCCTTCATCCCTCCCTCCCGTCCTTCTTCCTTTCCTCCTTCCCCTCTCCCTCTCTCCATTCTCTCCTTCCTTCTTTTCTCCCTCTTTCTGTCCCTCTCTTCCTCCCCCTCCTTCTTTCCATTTACTCTTCCCTCTCTCCCTTCCTCTTTCAGTCCCTTCCTCTTTCCCTCCCTCCCTCCCTCTTTCTCCCTTCCTTTCTTCTTTCCCTCCCTTCCTTCCCTCCCTCCCTCCCTCCCTCTCTCTCCCTCCCTCCCTTTCTCTCTCTCCTTCCCTCCCTCCCTTCCTCTCTTCCTTCCTCCCTTCCTTCCTTCCTTCCTTCCTCCCTTCCTCCCTCCTTCCCTTCCTTCCTCCCTCCCTCCCTCCCTTCCTTTCTTCCTTCCTTCCTCTCTCCTTGAGAGAAAGAGCTCTGAAGGAGCTTTCAAGGAGAAGGCTGGGTGATAAGATGAGAATTCAGTGCTAAACTTTTGAAGCTCTAGGGAGAAGAGGAAAAGAACAATGGAAACCTTAAACTGATTATATATCTATATCTACATACTATGTGTGTATAATGTGTTTGTATATGTATATATGTATGTATGTGTGTGGGGGGGGATGGGTTCTAGATCCCCTTCCCCAGATTAACTAATCAGAGACATCTTCAGGTACAAAGAGAAAGCATTCATTTAGTCCCTGCAGAGAGAGGCCCAAGCACACCTGGGAGGCATCTAAACTCCCAACATGAGCTTGACTTGCCAAGCCAGAAATAGTAAGGTTGGTTCAATAGCAAAAAACCCAAGTCTTTTCATTGGATGGACTAAAAAGGAAGTAATCATTGATGACCAATGGTCACCAATGTTGTCTACTTCCTGTGGGTCACTTCCTGTCACTTTCTGAAGCTTAAACCTAGGTTCTGCTCTTTCTTGCCCTAGAGAATTCTAGACCTTGGGATCATGTGACTTCCTACAATCTGGGCCTACAGCCCAACCTTCCAGAATAGGTCTGGGAATAGGAATCATGTGACTTAGGTCTCAGGTCTGATCTACTCCATCTCATAGACTTTTTGAGAAAACTTCACCTGGTCTCATTCATACAAACATACACACATGAATGAACAAGAAAGTATATTTATTCCAGGCATGGGGAATAAGTTGTGTAAACACAGAGAGTCAGTGAATGGAAAGTTAACCTCAGAGAAAAATCAATAATCTAGGTTGGTTGGAACATAGCATTTGGGAAAGGGAATAATGTGAATTAACACTGCAAAGGGAATTTTGAGATAGGTCATGGAGAGCATTAAACTGATGAGTATATATTTTAACTTAGAGACAATAGGGAGCCATGGAAGATTTTCAAGGGAGTGACATTAGTCAGTCTGTTATCAAGAATATATTAAGTGCTTAGTATGTGACAGACAGGTACTGGAGGTACAAGTAGAAAGAGTAAAATAAGCCCTATAGACCTATTTAGGTAGAATATTTTGACAGCTGTGGAAAAGATTAATGAGAGAAGAAAGCAATCAGAGAGACCATTTAGGAGAGTACATTAGCAGGTGTTACAGGCTATTATTGACCATTGTTAGATAATCTTGCATTTGCATTTCAAAAGCATCTCTGAGTTTTATGAGTCTTACATGTTACCTCCAAGATGAGTCAAGAGCTCTTTGTAAATCTCTGGAATAGGAAAGATTAATACTTGACTTAAGGAAACTAACACTAATAGTCTTTGAGAGGGAATTTTGGAGAAATTGAAGATTGAGACATTATGTCATGGTGGAAAGAATTCACTGCGCTTGGAGCCAGGAAAAATCTAGCTCTTACATTTATTGATTGTGTGACTGTGGGCAAGTCACTTCTCTGAACCTCATTTATAAAATGAGACTGTTAACACTCCCACCACTATATAAATATGAACTGTTTTATGAACTATTAAGTTTAAATGACTGTGTGTGTGTGTGTGTGTGTATATTTTCATGAGAGTCAGTATACCTAGATGACAGTGGATAGAACACTGGTATTGGAATCAGAGAAACCTGAGTTCAAATCCTACTTCAGATACTTATGAAGGGTATGAATCTCAGCATTTCCCTCAGCTTCAGTGTCTTCATTTGTGAAATGGGGATAGTAACAGTTCCTACCTCATAGAGCTGTTGTGAGTGAGGATCAAATAGTTTAACATATATAAATTATTTTATAAACCACAAAAAGCTATAAAAATACTGGCTATTATTGTAGCTAAAAAAGCTGCCCTCAGAGCAAGGAAGACTTAGATTTGAGTTTTGTGCCTAACAGAAACTTGCTGTGTAAGCTGAACAAATCACTTAACTTCACAGTGCTCCAGGTAACTCACAGTTGCTGAGAATATAGTGATCTGCATCAGTGGAGGGAGTTTATTCATCAGGAAGTTCCCTGAATAGATGGAACAGATTCAGTGCCTAGCCCCATATTGGGACTTGCACATCGTGATACCATCTCCCTGTATTCTTCAAGAATGTAGGACAAACACCAACCTCCATGAATAAGAGTGGGAGCTGTTCCACTGGGGGCTCAACTGGAACCGGCCAGTTGGACAACATAGTCTTTTCTTTTCTTTCTTCTCTGCTTTTCCCTCCCCTCCCCTCCCTTCCCCTCTTTTCCTCTTCCCTCCCCTCCCCTCCCCTCCCTTCCCTTCCTTTCCTTTTCCCTCCCTTCCCCTTCTTTCTCTCCTCTCCCCTCCCCTCCCCTCCCCTTCTTTCCCCTCACCTCACACTTCCCTTTCTTCTGTCCACATAACATATCATACATACCCTTACCTTTGGGTGCTCTGCCCAGAGGAATGTAAATTTTTAACTCTGAAATCTTGCAAAATATGTTGGAGTTTATAGGCTAGGACCATACCTTAAAGCAAAGATCAGCCAACAATAGGTCCCAGACCAAGTCCCACTTGGTCATTGTTTGGGTCCATAGTAAATGTAAGCAATCATTTCTGTTTTGGCCAGAAACCCCCAGGATCTTGTCCCAGATTGATTTTTTTTTTTTTTTTGGCTATGTAAAAGGGACCATTCTTTGTCTTATTTCTTACCTAGCCTTAATCAATGATTGGGCATTGTTTCAATCAAACTGAGACCTGTTAGGAATTTTAAAAAGGCCAAGGCCTCTCATTGAATCCAGGGCCAACTCCAATTGTGCTAATCTACATTTTGATACTGAACCTAGATGACGGAAGGAGAAAGTGAGGCTGGTGACTTTGCATGACCTTCTCTCACTCCACTCACATGTCATGAAATTTTCTCTGAAGTCATATTGTCTTCGAGAACTAAGGACAATAACAGAAAAAAAAAAAAAACAACAGAATCATATAGATGAGAAGCAGCATGACAAAGCAATAGAAAATTGACCTCTATGTCAGGAGCACTTAGGTTAAAATAGATTTGCCTCATTCTGACTGTGTGACTGAGCAAGTTACAGAATTATTCATTTGCCCAGGTAACTCTCCAAGATTAAAAAAAAAAATGCAGTCTATATTGGTAGAGGGAATTCCTCACTGGAAGCTGTCTATATCCACTTATAAAAATTTAGGTGTGGTCCAAACACACACAAATACACACACAGATGACTATATACAGATTTATTTTATTTATTGATCATTCCTTTATGAGTCTGTCTTAGTTGTATTTGTTTGAACCTGTGTACTATTCACGTAATAAATAGGAAAATCTGTTATCTGTGATGGGTCCCTAAGTCATGGTTGCTTCATGTTGTGAGCTGAATATCTATTTTTATGTTCTTTTACAATTATGCTCTCCCAAATCTATTTCATATTACCACTTTTGATACCATTATTATTATTTCACTTTATATCACAGAGAAGATTATTTGGTTGAGGTTGCTGAGCTCATGCCCAAAGGGCTAAACACATTGCCCAGACTTTATGTGTAGTTGATTGAATTAGTCCATATAAGTATATATGAAGACTAGTGGAGTGAAGTAGATAAAGAAGGCTTGCCTTGGATTGAAAGGATGTAAGTTCAAGTTTTGACTTTGATATACATTAGTTATATGACTGTGGCCAAGTAACTCCATAGTGTCTTAACATAGTTAAATTAAAAGGGAATTGTGTCAGTTGGGACTTGTATCGGGAAATTTTATTCTTGTGTTAGTGGAATTACAGGTCCAAAATCCTATTCCCTCTCCCTCCAAAAAAAAAAAAAAAAAAAAGAACAGTATAAACAGAAAGGAAATAAATGAATCTGCTTATTTTTAAATCCTGATGGAGATATTAACCATTCAATCCAGCCAGAATCCTACTCCTCTAACACACAAATGCCTTTTTGAACGTATATACATTTTTATTTTAAACATATACCTTCTCATTAGCTTCTGGTTTTGTGCTCTGCTGTTATACTTTGTAAACATTTTGTGACATGTTAAAGAGGAAAAAAAGAGATAAAAGAAAAGGTACAGAAACCATTTATGCTAGTACATTTCAGCATGGATTAATTACACAAGCCTGCAAAACACAATACCTTTAACTAAGCATGCTGGCCTGACTGTGGCAAACAGGGCTTAGAAAATAAATGTATGCACAATAGCCTTTCCTGTGTGTCTCATAGTTTTCTTCAGGATTTGTCAAGTGCCTATGATGAAGGTAGTTTTTCCTCTTATTCTTGCTGTTTCAGGCTAGATTTAGTGTAGGAGACTTAGTAGCAACTTCCTAAAGTCCCCAGATGTGTCAGACTTAATAGTATCTTCAAGAGATTTTTGGTACTTCTCTTGGAACTTTTCTTTCACTGTTTGGAGATCAACCTGTTAGGAGAGAAGACAGGTGAATGGCTTGCTGCCCCTTAACAGAGCTGGAAGGAATCAACTCCCCTTGGGTCCCAGAAGCAGTCTTTAATCAGGAACTTTTTCAGTTTGAACATGATCTCCTGCCTTGAGACTCAGAAATTGGGGCCTCTAGTTGTGGTCTTCACTTCCTGCCTAGGTTTTGAGAAGGGAAGGTGGAGAGAGAGACACACACACACACAGACAGAGATAAAGAGACAGAGATGGAAAAAGGGTGAGAGGGAGTGAGAGAGTGGGAGTGAGAAAAAGACAGAGAAAGGCAGAGGGGGGAGAGAGAGAGAGAGGGAGAGGGAGAAGAAGAGGGAGAAAGAGAAGAAGAAAGAGATTTTGGTTCCCAGGGCCAGGAGTATGAAAATGTCATCATATCAGCTCCTTAAGAAAAATTCACTTTCTTATGAACAATTGCTTTCCAGCCTAAGAGCTCATTCTTGGTAGTGAAAATTGAAGTGAAATAGTTGAATATATGTTTTCCATTCTCCTTTTCTTGGCTATTGCTTGATTTTTCCTCTTGATACTAATATTACTTAAAGAAATCCTTTAAATTGTTGTTAGAAATTATTTTGAGCCTCAACTAGACTTTAACCTTCCTGACATCTCAGAACTTTGCCACACTTTTGTACTCATTCCATTGACCTACTGTGTCTTTTATCTCTTGCATCTTTTTTATGTTTGGCTGAAACTATGACATTGGTATGGGGAATTCCAAGCGAGAAAGTCTCTTTACCAATGAAGATACCTGGCACCTGCTTCATCACTTAGAGAATTTATTAGAAGTCTAAGAGGCTAAAAGACTTGCCCAGAATCATCTATCCAAGAAAAGTCAAAAAATGAGAACTGACTCCAGGTCTTCCTAACTTTGGAGATGACCCTAAATTCACTAGAAAATCCTGCCTTTATTTATGTTATTTAAAAGCTAGAGTTGGTCAATGAGTTGTTCAAGCATACTGAATTCTTTAGATACCTTCTTCTTTCTTTTTCATCAGAATTAATTAGTACAATCACCAGAATTTTATTCTTGAGAACCCCTTCTTCTTCAACTTATTTCATTCCTAGGGTCTTAATTCATGAAATACTATTCATCACTTTTATAAACTCTTCAAAATAAATTATCTTAAAGTTTAAGATATCAGTTTGATTCTGACAAAAATCACCCTTCTTTTCTATAACAAATTTCTCAATGACATGATGATTACCTCTTAAATTTCCTTTCATCTTGACTTTACCAACTGATTCCTCCTTATTGGTCAGAATTGGCCTTGGAATGATAGAAGTTCATGTTACTCTCTCTAAATTTAAAAATCATCAGCAAGGTAAGTAAAGAAATATGTGCTGTGCCTTGAAAGAATGAAATCTTAAAGAGTTCATAACCAGATTCATAACCAGATCTTGCTTTTGGCAACTTTGTCCTCTCATCATCCAATGTCTCTAGCTGATCTGTTGATCTATAGCAAGGCTTCTTAAACTTTTTCCATTCGTGATCCCTTTATACCTGAGAAATTTTTACATGACCCTAGGGATATAGATATAAAATAGGTATACAAATAAAATACTTACTGAAAATAAATCATAACTTCATGATCCCCACTTCAGTTATATGACCCCAATATAGAATTGCAATCCACAGTTTAAGAGCCTTTGTTAAGAACAGTGTTTCTCAAACTTTTTAGTGTCAGAACTCCTTGACATTCTTAAAAACTATTGTGAACCCCACAAAGTTTTTATTTATATAGATTTTATCTATTCATGTTTACTGAATTAAGAATTAAAAATTCTTAGTGCTATTATGAAAGTAGTTTTGATCTCATGGACCCCTGAGATAATTTGGGGGATCTAGAGAAGCCCTTGGATCACACTTTGAGAACCACTAGCCAATGGTATACTCCTACCACCATATTTTCTGTTTTTCCATTCTGTGATCCCCATGGGAATGGTCTGATTTTGCTTCATCACTACAGTTTGTTGATTAACTATGTTTCTGTGCTTTTCTCTCAATCTGATTACAATTGAGAGGGATCTTAAAGATCTCCATCATTTTATTTTATTTATTATTTGAATCTCAGAAAGGTAGAATATTGCTCCAAAATTAAACATGTATTAGAGAGTATAGTCAATAATGCCTTTCACTGTACTCTGCTACCCCAATCCCACTAGAATTAACTTCCCATTGCTACTTTCAAGTTGCATCCTATTGAATTTTAGTGATATTTAGGAAAGGAGTTAAATGAATGGCTATTTGTCCCTGGGAAATCTAGTCCTTGATAGGGGAAAAAGGGACAGATGCAAGGAGAAAGAAGAGAAGAAAAGGGAAGAAAGAGAGAGAGAGGAAAAGGATGAAAAAAAGAGAAGAAAGGAGATAACAGGAAAAAGGAATAAATAAAAAGAGACAGGGAATGAGAAGGGGAAATGATAAAGGAGGAGGAGAGTGAAGAACCATTCCAAGAATAAAAATAAAGAAGAAATAGCTTTCTAGTTGCTAATTTCTATTTAAATCTGGTACCAGATGTTTTATATTATTTGTCAAAAGGCTGTGGATCAAAATTACTCTCTTCTTTTGACTTTTTTTTGAGAGACAATTTATGTAGGTCCTAGTATTCTTTCTTTTTTAATCCCCCCTTTTCAGTCTCTACGATATTTCTACCATTGCAGATAAGAATGGAATGCTGCCCTTAATAAAAATTTTCTGATTGCACACTTTAAAGAACTTTCTCAAATAGCAGGTAACTAATTCACCTGTCCTAGCAAAGTTATTCCTGCCCTGTTTCATAATGGGAAAAATCCCAAGAACTATTTCAAAATGATTTAGCAATGTGTCTTCTAAAGGGCTCTTCAGATTTTTTGAGGGAAACTTTGTTTTGAACAAAACTCTGGCATTTGACCTTGTAGTCAAATCTTTTAAAATGATTTCTTTACATTTTGTTAGCTGTGCCCAACTTTTCTGGATTCCTTGGACCATAACACACCAGGTGCTTCCATCCTCCTCTACTTATTACCAAAGATACCAAATAGCACAGAGATAATTGAGAAGAGAACCTTGTATTCTCAGCTCTACCTTATTTTGCTTCTCATACTATTACTCAGTATTTGAGGCAATAGTCTATCTTGTAAGATGTGATATTCCAATATTTATTTTCTCTATTATAGAGAACTGATTGATTTCTACTTTTTAAAAAATCAGATTTCATTTTAAAATTTACTTGTGGAGATAGCTGTATGGAATAACCTTGAAGTCAGAAGAACCTGAATTTTAATCCAGCTCAGGCACATAACACTTACTAGGTAAGAAACCCTTGACAAGTCACTTAATACTTACTGCCTCAAAAAAACCCAAAACCAAATAAAATTTACTTTTTTTTTTTGTAATTTTGGTGGAATGATTTAAGAATTAAGTACCATGTCATACTCAGGACTAATAGAAGTAAAAACAAATCTATGCTTACTTATCATCACCATTGTGTTTCTTTTGTATTTGGGATATGGTGTTCAGGGGAGGTATAAAAATATTTGTTTCATTATTAGTCTTGGATATTAAAATATTGCTTTCTATTCTTTTTCAAATTTTCCTATTTTACCCAATTTTACATAATGGATTGTAAAGATCCCTTGATGTAATAGATAGAATACAAGGCTTGGAATCTGGAAGATCTGAATTCAAATGAAGTTTTATAAGCTTAGTAGCTATGTGACTCTACATAAGTCATTTGACCTGTGTGCCTTAGGCAATTCCTTAGAACTTATGTTTAAAGTCTAGCTGTGTGACTCTGTGTGTATGGACTAAAGACTCACACCTGGAATTCCTGAAAATGGGGAAATTATAAATTTTTGACAATTGGCATATGTTAATGGGAACTAGAAGAGAAATATCTGTGGTAAAAACAAACTGATATAAATGGACAGCTGTTATTTTATATGCACTCTATCAAGGCCGAATGACAATCGAGTGCTTATACATATTGTTAGATTCATTATTTAAAGTAATAAACCAATTTTCAGTCATGTGAATGTATTTGCCAAACTCCAGTGGTTCTCCATATTAATCGAAAACATAGACTGTGGGTGAATTGCAGACAGCAAATTATCACACAATGGCAGAATTTTAGGGTTGGAAGATAGTAGCCATCCCATCCAACCCATACCTGTCCCTCCAAATGACTATCTATGCTTTGTTTGAATACCCTACAAAATGGGAAACTATTTCCCTCTAAACCACATATTCCAATTGGAACAGTTCCAGTTGTTTGGATGGAAATAGGCCAGCAGTCATGGACTTGTCTATCATAACAATTGTTTTCTTTGTATTGCGCTTACTTGTACTGCTTTGCAGAGCTGAAAAGCACCATTTGAGACACATTGTCCTAGAGCTGGGATTATGAAGCTTGACTTTTGGTCCTAAACTGCTAAGACCGACTGCCTTTTGCCTGCCAGTATTTCTACAGATTACTGCAGTGGAGGTTGCAGAGACTAAGGCTGGGAGGCAGGTGATATAGAACTGCTACTATTCTGTGATACCCCTCCTGACTTTCCTTATAATGGGAACAAGGACATTTATATTTTTTTCACCACCCACAGGAGCAACAGACACCTATGCTGTATTTTGATTTAAGTTCATTGATAGAAGCAATGATTAGATTTTTGTCTTTTTACATAAAAGAGAGAGACAGAGTGAGAGAGTGAGAGTGAGAAAGAGAGAAGAGGAAGAAGAAGGAGGAGGAGAATCACCAAGAAGAGAAGGAAGATGAGGAGGAGGACAGGGAGGAGGAAGAGGAAGAAAAAGGAGGAAAAAGAAGAAGGAAGAGGAAAGGAAAGAGGGGAAGAAGGAGGAGGGGAAGAAATAGGAGGAGGAGGAAGAGAATAGTGATAGGAGTAAGAGTGGTGGTAGTAGTGGAGAGAAAACTGGCCTAAAGCAGTTCAAATACTCCCTCTTACACATATTGGCTGTGAGACCCTGGGCAGATCACTTTACCTCTGTAAAAAAAAAAAAAACTCTCAAAAACTATTAATTTCAGAAAAAGTACCAGTTTGCCTTGGTAGAGAGAACCATTGAAATCACAAACACATTTCCTATTTTTTAATACCAAATATAAAGTAAGGCATGGAAATAATGATACTGGGCAATATGTGTGATGATGATATATGAAGATAATAGCAATAACTAGTTTTTATATAGCTCTTTAAAGTTTGAAAAATATTTTACAAATATTAATTCATTTTCATCTCCACAACAATCATGATTTTTACTCCATTTTACAGATGAAAAAATCAAGGCAGACACAGGTTAAATGGCTTGCCCAGTGGAACATAGCTAGTGAAGGTTTGTGGCAGGATATGAAATCTGGATTTCCAGATTTCAAGTTCAACACTCTATCTACTGCACTACTTCAGACAAGGACTTCTATCTGGGTTACTTTTTCTGTAAAATCCCTCACACATTGCCATTTTATATAGAAACAGACAAGTAAATGAAATCATCAAACTGTTGCTTCATAAAGACATCTTGTTGTTAATACTAAAACCTCCTCAAAGTATGGTTTCTGCTCTTACTCACCTCAGCCCTGGTAATAATGATTCGGATCAAAGTCTCTTCATCAGTCCCAATTCCTTTCATGGACTTGTACAGGAGCTCAGCAAAGTAACCTTGACAGTCTTGGGCACATTTCACTGGGCAGGACCAAGGGAAAAGAGAAAATGAGCCATTTTTATACCACATACTTTCTCATATGAAAGGAAGACTGAGGTAGCTGGAAAAGAGCTAGGTTATCAAAGGAAATCACCAGGCAACAGGTGTTTTTGAATCTACTGATGATGTTAAGGCAGTACTTGGGTAGAGGTAGCACTTGTGGAGAGGAAGGGCTAATTCTAACTTGTCTTAAGATGGGATCTGAAGTAGGTCTTTTATCCAAAAGCCTCCCATTCAGCCAAAGTCACCCTTGGACAATAATTCCAATCAAAGGAGAATTTCTCCTATTTTGAAGAACCTTATGGGGAAGGAGATTTCATACAGTCAAGCTCCATTTTCCCCAAACTAGGGTGGAAAAAGACTTTATGGTCAGAATATAGTTCTTCATAGTGTGAATTCTCCACTAAAATCTTCCTACTGAGGAATGCTAATTCTTCCTGGCATGGAACTACCCCTAAACTCTCAAAGGCCACGCCAGCTAAGCATTCACTATGGCAGATGCTACTGAATTGGGAAGTCTCTTCAATTAACTGCATGCCTATAGTCCAAAGACAATGTTAGATAAGTTCATTAATTGAGAATGAGGTACCAATTGATGAATATTTTTTAGCCACAGAAAAATCACTTGTGTCCTGTCAACATCATGTTCTTTATTTCCAAATTTTCTTCTCTTATGAACTTCCCCTATTTCTGTTAAGGATACCATTATCCTTTCAGGCACATAGACCCACAGTCTCAAAATCATCATTGCATCTTTACTCTTGCTCAGCTCTATTCCAGGCAACTAGGTGGGACAGTGGATATAGACTAGGCTTGAAACTAGGATAGAAGATTCTTCTTCTTGAGTTCAAATCTGGACTCAGACACTTACTAGCTGAGCAAGTCACTTAACTATGTTTATAAAATGAGCTATGACCCCATTTGGAATTTTCTTGGCAAGGATAATAGAGTGATTTGCCATTTTCTTCTCTGGCTCATTTTACAGATGAAGAACTGAGGTAAACAGGATGAAGTAAACAAAATGCCTTCTTCCAAGCCCAGTGCTCTATTCACTGCACCACCTAACTGCCTTTTGTATTTGTATATATAATAGTCATTTCTTTTCCTGTAGGGCAGGTGTCATTTTCATTCTTTTTGTATTTTAATTCTATTGCCTATCACATAGTAGGGGCTTAATAAATGTTCTTTGAATGAATTTAGAAAGATTACCTACTAAGGCATAGAAGGGTTGTGGTCTGTTTCAGTGAAAGGACCATCTTCTCTGATGAAATTACAGATCTTTGGAGTGTAGCAGTACACATAAGCCACAACTCTTAGACTGCAGTTGAGTTCCAGATGGAATCATGATGAACTCATCAGCAACTTCTCAGTACAATAAAATTTCATATCCCCGAATACAAATAAATTGCCTACAGTTTTTGTTTCATAAGCTGGATAATTTCAATGCCCCTATTTTTTTCCTTTTAGGTCTTATTTTGTAATCCTCAGATCATCTTTATGGTTCTTCTCTGAATCTTCTCCAAGTTCCTTTTAATTTGTGGGACACAGAAATGGACTTTTGTAAACAAATTTGTCCAATGCCTAGTAGACATCATTCTTTCTACAATCTTCTTCTAACAAGTACTTTCTCTAGAATGACACAGCATTACTTTACTGAGTTGAGTTCACCTCATGATTCTCTATTAGCACCAGAATTCATTCTTTGGCATTCAGGCAAATTACACTATTTTTCACTCAGAGCTTGGTCAATTTATTTTTCTTTTTTAGAGAGTCTTACTGTCATATCACAATGATTCATATCAGCTGTTCAGTCTACTAAAATCCTCCAATCTTTTTCATGGAAACATATTATGCCTTCTTCATCTTGTATTTGTGAAATTGTTTATTTGATCCCAAATACAGATTTTTACCTTTATCTGTATTAAATTACAATCCAACATTCTAATCTGTTAAGACTTTTTGGGATCCTGACTCTGTCCCCTCAAATGACCAAAAGCATATAAACTTTTCCACCTATCCTTTTATGATTGAATATATTTGCCCCATATTTAACTATACCTAGCTTGATGTAGTGTTCAGATTTGTTAAAGATGCTCTCTTTTCAACCCCTGGATGATTGCTAAACAGATTACACTGGATACAGCCCAATTCCTGGACATGTTATTGATTAGTCCTCCATCTCCTGAGATTAGTAGTTATCTATCTTTACTAACCACATTATCAGTTTTAACCCATATTCACAGCACAATGATGATTCAACTATTAAATGTGTGAACAAAGTAAGATAAGTGTTTTAAAAAAACACTAGTCATTAATTATGGTTATTATAAATAATGAAGTTAGCAAAAGGGCATATGTGTCTATCACACCTCAGCAGATGACGAATCTTGTTTCCAAAATTAGCCTCGGAAATTATCTGCACTCATTAGCAGTGTGAGAGGAAGATAGGCAGTTAGGTTTTCCCATGACTCTAAAAAGGAATAAGGGCCCTCCCCTTGTTTTTAGCCTGTGGGACAAGTGTCTCCTATAGGTACCTGTAGTTTCCATGGTGAAAGAAAAACACATAGTTTAAACCCACTCTTTCCAACTAATTAAAAATAACTTCTTAATCCTTTCTTGAAAAAGATACTGATACTGGGGGAAAATAAGGAGTCAGAATTGAGGGTGACTGATTTTGTGATTGTTATATCTAAGATCTGTTATATCAAACAATTTAAGGCAAACCTCTCCTTTCCTATAGTTTTCACACCATGATATCTGCATATGTTATATTTACTTAGTTATTTCTTCATGCATTTCCTCTCCATCCAATTACTTGGAAAAATATGCCATTTTTTAAAAAGAATTTTCTTCAAGTGGGCTCTCCCTGTGGTTAATGATAGCAGGAACTTACTAGACTTGCTAAGAAGGATGTTCTAAGCACTGTAAATAACTCAGTTTTGTAGAAAGAAAGAGTGATTGGACAATGGGCACATTTCTATGATGGCTCCTCCTACACGCTCAGAAATTGGAGGCTAGGAAGGAGGAAAGGGTGTCAGTCAGATAGGCTGTCAGTGGTTGTTTGGGAATCACTGTAATATCACACAGGGGTAAGCAAGAAAACTTCACTGTAACTCCTTCCCTAATCAAATGTCTACTAAGAATGAATGAAGATTCCATGATTAAATATAGTTACCAATAGTTACAAAGATTTGTATCATCCCTTTTTGGAGAAATATTTTTTATTACATTTTAATTTAGAGGAAGCATGCTTTAAGTAGAGCAAAAGCTGGACTTAAACTTAGTATTGTTTAGTCATGTCTGATTCCTGGTGACTCCATTTGGGGTTTTCTTGGCAGAAATACAGGAGTGGTCCATCATTTCCTTCTCCAGTTCATTTTACAGATAAGGAACTGAGGCAAACAGGGTACTCGTCTAGGGTCATATAGCTAGTAAGTGTCTGAGGCTGGATTTAAATTCCTGACTCTAAGCCCACTGCTCTATCTACTGTGCCACTTAGATGCCCAGACTGCTACTAGCTGTGTGATTCTAGTTGTCTCAGTTTCCTTATTTTTAAAGTGGCAGTGATAATATCCATTCACCTACCACACAGAGTTTTATGAAGATCAGATGGCATAATAATAATAATAGCAGCTAATATTTATATTGAACTTTAAGATTTTCAAAGTTCTTAACAAATATTATTTTGTTTGATACAACCATCCTGGGAGTTAGGTACTATTCCTTATTTAAAGATGAAGAAACTGAGACAGATAGAGATTAATTGATTTGCCCAGGATTACACAAAGAAAGACCTGGATTTGAATTCAGGTCTTTCTGATTCCAGATCCAGTGCTGTGCTGCCTAGCAATTTCATAATAAAGTGTTTTGTAAACCCTAAAATGTTATTCCACTGTTAATTATTATTATGAATTTTGTTGCCATTTGGCATCCCAATTTTTCATTTGTCTTTTATAGGAATTTGGGACAATGATGTCAAATGTTTAAGAAGTGAAGACCTCTTTTGAGGGGGGGAAGGGTTTGTTAGATCTGAATAATCCAAGATCTTGTTTAAAGAATCCTTCTTTAAGCTCTAAGCAGAGTCTTTGTGCGAGGTCTTATGTGTTTATTCAGCATGAGTCATGAGCAACACTAGGAACATTCATGCCTACATAGATCATGGCAGAGGTTCTACTAATCTGAATGCAAAATTAGTGTGGATGAAACAATCAGTTACTGCCATTATTTTTTTGGGTGGAAAAAAGAAATGTTTGGCAATTTGAGAACATTTTTTAACTTCCAGGGTTGTTATTTAATTTTTTCACATTGTTCTTCTTCTTCTGGGAATACTCCTTTTAGTTCCCGTTGGTATGGTGCCCTGGACTTTTTACTGTTGGATGGTGGACAATGGACAATGCTTTCACTCTAGATCTTGTAAAAAGAAGGGCTTCTGCCAAGGCATGCTCCTCTTGTCCCATCTCTGCTATTTCCTGCCTATTGGCAAAGGCTGGAGAGTGAGTATCCTGGTGTTTTCCTGGCAAGTTTTAAAATCAGGACTCCCCTCCTCCTTCTCACAGCAGATTTCTTATTCTTTTTCTTTTTTTTTCCCAAAAAAGCTCTTTTTCTTCCATAATATTAAGGGAAACAAAATAGAAGAAGGTATCCTTGACTCATATGTTGTTTTATTGCTTGGATTCAATTTATCATTACTATTAATTATATTAGTAGGTTTCAGACATGTGCTATTAAAAACTGATTATTTTGGTGGGGGGATTCTCCCAACCTGATAATTACCTAGAGTTAAATAGGCCTTCTTCAAATCTCCAGATGTTTCTTCTTCAATGGCCTCTTCGATATCCTTGCCGATTAACTAAAGATAAAATCAAAATGCCATTGTTATTAGAAATTTTGGTGATTTTTTTTTTTTAAAGATGGTGTTAACCTCCTGGTTAACCGCAGTTACTGATCCCTGGCAGATTGAGGCTCAGCAGTTTAATTTGAATCTGGCCATACTGGTCCTTGCCAAGTCTCTTATTGCTGTTTAGTTCAAAATATGAGTTCTAATGGATTTTGTCCTGAGAAAGCAACTTCAATTCCCTGTGTCTGTTTCTTTATCTATAAGGAACAAAGATTGAATTTTTATGAAGGTACACATCAAGATCTGACCTTGGGTTCAAAAATTGAAGTACACAAATAGAGGAATGGGGGAATCATACAACATGTGTAGCCATCTAAGTTTTAAGATCAAGAGGGACTATTATTAGAAGGATTTAACTTTTAAAAGAATGTAAAATTTAGGTTGCTTAATTGACTGAAACAAAGGAAGTAACAAATCTATTGTATTAGTACACATGTATACCATTATGTACATGTCATACTTTTTAGAAAGTAAGATGGTGTACTAAAATGCTGATCAAGCTGATGAAAAAGGACCTTGCACTTTGCAAATTGGCAAAAATGACACAAAATGGAGTCAATTTTGGAGGGGCTGTGAAAACAGATGCACTAATTCATTGTTGGCAGAGCTGTAAATTGTTGCAAACCCTCTGGATAATAATTTGGAATTATTTAGGCAAAATGACTAAGTTGGTCATACCTGATATCTTAGCTATACTACTACTGAGTATCTACTCAAAGGAATTTAAAGACAGAAAAAGTTGCAATGTGTACCAAAATATTTATAGCAATACCTTTTTGTGGGATTAAGGAACTGGATGAATGTCTCAAAAAACAAAAAACAAAACTATGGTTTGTGAAAGTGATTGAATATTATGATGCAGTAAGAAATGACAGATGTGAGGAACACAGAGAAACTTCAGAAAGCTTGTATGAATGGATGTAGAGTGAAATAAGCAGAACCAAATCAATAATATACAAAGTGACTACAATAATGCAAATGAAAAGATCTCTAAAAATGGCTGATATCTGAGCAAATGACAAAGAGTAATGACCCTGGAAAAGAAGGAAATATTTATCATCAGAGATGTGGGGGACTATGTTGCATGTGTTATTACATTCAGTTATCTCTTGGTTATTTTTGTTGAACCGCTTTTCTTTGTTATAAGAGAGGATTCAGTTCTAGGAATGGAAAGGGAGAGAATGTTGATAAATGTATCCAGATGTCTGTGATACAAGAATAAAAGAAGATACAGTAGGAGCTATTTCATTATTTTTGAGTATCTGATATTTGATTATTTGTTGATTATTGAGACTTAAAAAAGTATAAAAGATATGAAATAAACTTCATTGTGCCTTGTCTACTTTTTTTTTCTGACGTTGGTTAAAAATTTATTAACACACTCTTGCACTTAATCTTGCCTCAGTCTCCCCAATTACAAAATGAGCAGAACAATCCTGGAAGTACCCATCTTCTAGAATGGGTGAGATTCATAGAAGATAGTGTAGATGAAGCATTTTGCAAACCTTAAAGAGCTCTATAAATGTGGGCTAGTAGACAGCAAGCTGAAGTAAACTTGAGTACTTTAAGGTCTACAAAATAAACTTTCTTCTCTAGGAGGGGTGAGGGTGAGGTGGGGTTAGAACAGATCACTGAGAAAAGAGATCATAGTTAACATGACCCCTTTCTCATTCTTTTTCACCATCCAGATTTTGTATTTCCTCTTTGGGCAGAATTACAATGTTGAAATAGCTTTTATTGATGCAGCCCAACAATGTAGAGTCATAGAGAATTCTAGGGGCACAGAGAAGCTCCATTATTTGCCCAGAATCACACAGCCAGCATACCTCTAAGGCAAGATTTGAAAACAGATTTTGCTCATTTCAGGGGCAGCCTTTCATCCACAGTGCCTTTCATCCAAGGCTGCCTCTCTTTCTTGAGTCTGGTGAATGTCCAAACCATTCTACAGTGCTCATAGGCCAGTATTAACTCCCTGCAGCACCACACTGCACATTAGGCCTCTATTCAAATATTTATAGACTCTGAAGTTTAGTGTAAATTGTGATTAGCTTAACACAAATACTGCTTGGGCCAAGCTCAGGGCAGACAAATAAAGGGAAAGGCAAGTCTTGTTCTGAGTTTGGGGGAACATGTTTGGAAATCAGAAAATATTGAAAGCCATTTCTTAGGAAGAAAGTATATAACATTGAATTTGATGAAGAACTGTACTAAGCTTTATAAATAATTGGGGTCTTGGGATAAACACCAGTGGATTTTATGTAGTATGTTTTGAACATTCATATACAAATATAAAATGCCCTACAGGAAACAATGATTACATGATGAAGGGGGGGGGGCATGGTATGTAATACATGGAAGTCTAGCCTTCAGGCAAAAAGCATTTGATTCTAGGGTCAACTACTGAGTTGGGGGAGTGATTTTTCTAAAGTTCTAATTTGAATTTGGAGATTTACTGGCTGTGTAATCTTGGGCAACTGATTTAATTTTTTAGTTTATTAATTTCCTCATCTGTAAAATGAGATTGTGGGACTTGATGAACTTTAAGGAAGTGGAAAGGAATATGTATTTATATAATGAGTACTATATGCCAGGCACTATGTTAAGGCAAGTCCTATTTACAATTGAGGAAACTGAGGCAGACTTCAATTAACTTGCCCAAGTTTACATAGCTAGTAAGTATCTGAAACTGGATTTTAACTCAGGTCTTCCTAATTCCAGTATTCTTTCCACTGAGTCACGATTTTTCTCTAAGCCACCATCTAGATTTAAATCTATAATCCTGTGTTCTATGATCCCAAGGACTGGGTTCAAGTTGCATCTCTGACACACATAGTTGTTGTTGTTGTTGTTGTTTTTTGCTGAGGCAATTAGGGTTAAGTGACTTGCCCAGGGTCACACAGCTAGGGAATGTTAAGTGTCTGAGACCAGATTTGGACTCAGGTCCTCCTGACTTCAGGGCTGGTGCTCTATCCACTGCACTACCTAGCTGCCTCTGACACTTATTAGTTCTGTGACCATGAGCAAAGCACCTTATCTCCTTGCCCCACATGAGTCTCTAAACCTATAAATTATAGATGGGGTTACATATATGTGAAGGGAGTTTCACACTAGGAATTCTCCACATTATGAAACATCAAGTTCAGAACCCCCCCTCTCCTAAAAAAAGTGTGTTTAAAGATTTTGTGAGGTCCTGAGACTACATAATAAAGTTGTTCATCAGATGGTAAGAGGGTTGGCCTAATGGTAGGGGAATGAAGAAGTTCAAATCTAGTCTCAGACACTTACTGTCTGGGTGACCCTGGATAAGTAAGTTTCCTCAACTGTAAAAAATAAGGATAATAATAGCATCAACTTCCCAAGGTTGTGGTGAGAATTGAATAAGATACTATTTGTAAAAAGCACTTAGCACATTGCCGAGGGTGTAGGAGGTGGTATATAAATGCTTCTTCCCTTTCTCACCTTCCGAGTGACCCCAGGTGTGTGGTATTGGCAACCTGGTTAGAAGGTGATTATGGAAGATACTTTCTCCCCATAACTCCCTGAATCCACTAAAAATCTTTGTCAAGGACTCCCCCAGTGCTTTGTCCAGCTCTGGAGGGCTATGAAGTGGGCCCAATATTCCTTGCCCAAATACCCAAATCAGTTTCCTAGGAGCCTGTGTTTTAGCACTTAGTTTGACACATTTCTTACTCTAATCTCCCTTCCCCTATTTGAATAATGGATGCTCCTTGCCAAAACATAGATTGCTGGTAGGCTTTTATTTTCTTTTTAAACCTGGCTAATTGGGGTTTCCCACCCATGCAGAAAACCACTCTGCTAAAAATCCCTTAAATTAGATTACTGACCCCAGCTGGGGGGAAATATTTTAACCATGAGGTTCATTTTTTCTTTTTTTGACCCAGACCTGTAATTTTTTCCTGACTCCAAGGCAAACTGTTCTCCATGACACCATTCTGCCTCACAAGGTTGACTTATGTACCCCCAAATATGTGATTTAGAAACAGTGAGAAGAATACAAATTCACATTTCTGTATATCTTTAAGATTTATAAAAGTTTTCTCCCAATCATTCAGTGAATGAGGCTATGTATATATGTATGTATTTGTGTATTTATCTATGTATCTATTTATCCATTTATCTACCTCCCCTCCTCTCCCTCCTCCCTCTGTCTGTCTCTGTTTCTGTTTCTCTGTCTCTCTCTTCTGTCTTTCTGCTTGTCTGTCTCCCTCTGTCTCTGTTGTCTGTCTGTCTGTGTCTATTGTCCATCATCAACATTTATTAAGCACCAATGCTAACCACTGTGCTAGGAATACAAAGACAAAAATGAAACTTCCTGTGTTTAACAGACTTACATTTTGTCAGTGGAAACAATACACACAAAGATAAGTAAATTAAAATATATAAAAAAAGAGTGCTGGGTATGAAGTCAGGAAAACCTGAGTTCAAATGTGACTTCAGATACTCCCCAGCTGTGTGATCCTGGACAAGTCACTTAATCCTGTTTTCGTCAGTTTCCTCATTTGTAAAATTGAGCTGGAGAAGCAGATGGCAAACCACTCTAGTATTTTTGTCAAGAAAATGTCAAATAGCATCACAGAGAATTGGACACAACTGAAACAACTCAGCAATAACATAGCACCTACTATGTGCCAGACACTGTGCTAAGCACTTTAAAGAAAAAAAATCTCATTTGATGCTCACAACAGCCCTGGGAGCTAAGTGCTGTTATTACCTTTATTTTACATTTAAGGAAACTGAGGCAAACTGAGTTTAAGTGACTTGCCCAAGATCACACAGTTGGTAAGTGTCTGAGAATGGATTTGAAATCAAGTGTTCCTGACTCAGCCTCAAGTACCCTATCCACTAAGCCACCAGCTGTCTTTTAGAAATTCTCCCTTCCTTCAAAGTTCAGTTCAAGTTTCACCCCCTAAAAGAGCTTTTTAAATTATCTTTCCTTCATGAATGCCTCCCAATAATACAAGAAGGACATTGAACATGACTAAGGAAGAACTTTAGGAAGGAAGCAGTGGCAACTGGATGGACCAAGGAAGGCCTCATGTAGGACAGCACTTGAAGTGAGCTTTGAAGGAGAATTTTGAGAGTCTAAGAAGAGGGAAGAAGGAAAGAGAGTGGTTTCTGGATAGGGGCCAGCCTTCATAGAGACACAGAAGAAGGATACTCCAGCAACCATCTCTAGGTCTTTGTCTTGGCTGGTAGGACCCCTCCCCTCCTCATCTCTGCCCTTGACTTTTTTCAAGACACAGCTCAACTGCTATCTTTTGTATGAGGAGTCCCCAGAGCTGCTAAAGCTTTCCCCTCCAAGGTTCTTTTGTATTTGTTTTGTTTGTATTTTGTGTGTATATATATATATATATACACATGTATATATATATATATATATAAATAATACATATGCACAAAATTATATATAATATATAAAATGTGCCCAAAATATGCACAAATATTTTATGCATGCATATATTATGCACATATGTACAAAATTTGCATAAATGCACACATATATACATTATTTCCCCTTTTAGAATATAAGCTCCTTGAGGGCAGAGGCTGTTTTTCTTTTGTCTTTATATCCACAGTACTAGCATGGTGCCTGGCACACAATAGACTTTTAATAAATGCCTTTACTGGTTGTGATTGATTGTCATATGTGAGACCAGTTTAGCTGGTGTGTAATATGTACTAAGCCTGAAGAGATGGAATGAAATCAGCTTGTAAAAGACTGCAAATGCCTAAAAAAGAGTTGCATTTGATTCTGGGGCAACTATTGATTTGGGGAAGTGACTTTCCTAAAGACCTCTATTATAGGAATATCCCTTTTACAGGAAGTGGAGGATGTCTTTGAGTTGGAATGAACTGGAGGATGGGAAAGTAATTAGGAAACCATTATAATAGTCTAGGTTAGAGGTGATGAGAGGCTGAGGTAGTGAGATGGTGACTGTTTAGGTAGAGAGGTTATGGAGGTAGAATTGATAAGATTTGAACAAATGAATATATAGGGGAAGGAAGATTGAAGAGAGTTAGGGATGATACTGTGATTGTGAACATGGTTGACTGGAAGGATGATGGTATCCTTGACACAAAGGAAAATTCAGAAGAAGGAGAGGGAAGAAAATAAATTTTCTATTGGACATGATAAGTTTGAAAAGAGCATGGGATATCACTTTGAAATGATCAGTAGGCAGTTGCTGATGTGGGGCAGTACATGAAGTGGTTGCTAATATATTGGAAATATTGATCCAGGAATAATTTATGGAAAAATGATTGTTGAACCCATGGGAGCTAATGAGATAGGTAAGAGAAAATATATAGAGAGAAAGCGATAGGATTCAGGACAGAGCTTTCAATAATATTTGCAGTTATAGGGTCGGATGTGATAATCCAGCAAAGTAGACAGGAAGAGTCAAAATAGTAGGAGAACTAGTGTGAGAAAAACCCATAGAGAGTTTACAGTAGGAGATACTAGTCAATAGTGTGAAAGCTGCAGAAATATCAAGAAAGTATTAGATATCAATGCCACCTTCATTTTTTACAGATGAGGAAACTGAAGCTCAGAGACATTAAATGACTTGCCCATTGTCACAAAGCTACTGAGAATGGCATTTTGCAGCCAGGTCTTCTGATTCCAAACCCTGCATTCTTTCTATTACACTGCCTACACTGATATGATTTTCATAGCAGGATATATACAGTAAGTGAGAATAAGAAGATGACACAATATTATAGCACTTTGGGCCAAAAATCATTGCAGTGTTTATAGAACTGCACTGATACTTTAAAAAAAATAAAGATGAAAACAAAACCCAGTTGAAGGATTTTTGGTGTCTAAGAATATGTGATATTTTAAAGATGATTCATAAAAAAATTAGCAAGAAAAACACAACATAGTTTACCTCTCAGATCTGTGGAGGAGGAAGGAATTTGTGAACAAAGAAGAACTAGAGATCATTATCAATCGCAAAATAGATAATTTTGATTATATCAAGTTAAAAAGTTTTTGTACAAACAAAACTAATGCAGACAAGATTAGAAGGGAAGCAATAAAATGGGAAAACATTTTTACATTCAAAGGTTCTGATAAAGGCCTCATTTCTAAATTATATAGAGAAATAACTCAAATTTATAAGAATTCAAGTCATTCTCCAATTGATAAATGGTCAAAGTATATGAACAATTTTCAGATGAAGAAATTGAAACTATTTCTAGTCATATGAAAAGGTGCTCCAAATCAGTATTGATCAGAGAAATGCAAATTAAGACAACTCTGAGATACCACTACCCACCTGTCAGATTGGCTAAGATGACAGGAAAAGATAATGATGAATGTTGGAGAGGATGTGGGAAAACTGGGACACTGATACATTGTTGGTAGAATTGTGAATGGATTCAACCATTCTGGAGAGCAATTTGGAACTATGCTTAAAAAGTTATCAAACTGTGCATACCCTTTGGCCCAGCAGTGTTTATATTGGGCCTATATCTCAAAGAGATCTTAAAGGAAGGAAAGGGACCCACATGTGCAAGAATGTTTGTGGCAGCCCTTTTTGTAGTGGCTAGAAACTGGAAACTTGAATGGATGCCCATCAATTGGAGAGTGGCTGAATAAATTATGGTATACAAATGTCATGGAATATTATTGTTCTGTTAGAAATGACCAGCAGGATGATTTCAGAGAGGTCTGGAGAGACTTGCATGAACTGATGCTAAATGAAATGAGCAGAATCAGGAGATCATTGTACACGGCAACAATAATGCTATACAATGATCAATTCTGATGGACATGGTTCTCTTCAATAATGAGATGATTCAAAGCAGTTCAGTGATGAAGAAAGCCATATACACCCAGACAGAGGTCCTGTGGGAAATGAGTATGGACCACAATATTGCATTTTAACTTTTTCTGTTGATGTTTGCTTGCATTTTTTTCCTTCTTAGGTTTTTTTTTTCTTTTTCTTTCTAGATCCGATTTTTCTTGTGCTGCAAGATAACTGTACATACATACATATATTGGGTTTATCATATATTTTATTATATTTAACATGTATTAGACTACCTGCCATCTAGGGGAGGGAGTAGGGGGAAGATGGGAAAAATTTGGAATAGATAGTTTTGCAAAGTCCAGTGTTGAAAAATTACTCATATGTTCTGTAAATAAAAAGCTTTAATAAAAAAAAGAAAATTAGCAGACATCACTGTATTGCTTTAATTGTAGTCTCCAAAGTATGATTTTTTAAAAAAATTTTGTCATAAACAATAATCATGAACAAAGCAAATAAATAAATACCCCCCCAAAAGAATAAAAGCTTATCTAAAATCCTAGGCATTTAAACAGGATAGAACAAATGAATTAACCAAGAAAAACTAAAATTGCTTTTTTTCCTGCATCTCTTTCCAGAATTGTATGAATTTTCATTTTCTTGATTCCTTCCTTCCTTCCTTCCTTCCTTCCTTCCTTCCTTCCTTCCTTCCTTTTTCCTTCCTTCCTTTCTTCTTTTCTTCCTTCCTTCCTTCTCTCCCCTTTTTCTTCCTTTTCCTATAAATTGCCTAGTATTATGAAAGAACTAGCAGGAGTCACGGAGAGAGTTCAGGATGGAGAATCTTGAAGTTTTCATCCACTTTCTGGCACTTACTTGCTGTGTGGTCCTGATAAATTACAGATGGTCTCAGTTTTAAGGATAGTTTCCTAATCGTTCAAATGAGAACAATTTCACCTTTCCCATCTATCTCACAGACTTGTTAAAAGAATTCAAGGAGATAGAAAAAAATGAAGGGACGTTAAAAAAAATTAAAAACACCATGTGAAAACAAATTCAATACAGGATAGAAAAAGCATTGGATTTAGAGTCAGAGCTTGGGTTCACATTCCAGCTCTGTAGTTTGTTCCTTGTGTGATCTTGTCCAAGTCATTTCCTTTTTGTGAGTTGTAGCTCCTCATCAGTAAAACGAGGGGCTTGGCCTGAATGATCTCCAAGGTCCATTCTAAGTCTAAGTTTGTGATTCTAGTGTCTTATGGCTATTATAATACTTGAAAATCCAGATCTGAACAGTGGGGAGACAACAGTGGGGGAAGGGAGGAGGGAAGATTTGGAAAGAGCCATGAGTAGTCCAGAAGTCTGGAGACCAGGCCCTTAATTCTAATTCTGCCTGGAGGATCTGCAGGGCTCACCTTCAGAAAGTACCTTTTCCTTCTTGACCAAAGTTGTCTTGTTTGAAAAATGAAGTAGTTGAACTAAATCCTTTTTAAAAGTCTCTTCCAGCTCTGAATTTTCAGATTTTAAACCTAGTTTACTCATAGTTGTTGTAAGCCTGAACTAGTCCCTCAATTCCTGTGAGTCTCAGTTTTCCTATTTGTGAAATGAGTCTGTGGGACTGTAGATCACCTTTAAGATTTTATCCAGAGTTCTTGGATTTTAATTTAAGTAGAGGCTGCTTTGAACATGAGAACATTCTGCTAAAGAAGATAGGTGACTCAATTGCAATTTAGAGTCTATGAGAATTGCTTGGAGGTCCTGAGAAGCTAGGGACTTGTCCATGGCCACATAGCCAATGTGAATCAGAGGCAAGATTCAAACCCACTTTCAAAATGGTTTTTTTCCATCTAAAATGGATGTACCATGAAGTACCTCCCTCTGTGCATAGAAAATGCTAGGTCTATAACAATTTTATTAAATCACAATCTTTCAAGTACACTTCTCAGGATACTGCTGGGTAAAGTCTTCTTTGTATTATTCTATTCCCTTTTAAGTTGGGATCATCATAGGAGTGATAGCTCATTTTTCCATGGCTTTTACAATGCCTCCCTCACAACAACACTGTAAGGCAGACAAGATGAGAATCATTATCCCCATTTTAGAGTTGAGGAATCTGAACCTGAGTGATGTGCAGTGTGACCAGGCTCCTATATCTAGTCAATGCTAGGACTCATACTCAGGTTTCACGTTCAGATTCAGTAGTTCTACTTCACAATTATGGTGACCTATGCTCTTAAGGTCCCAAGGATAGTATTGTAAAGTGTTAAGACAAGTAAACTTCCCTAGTTTCTAGAACCTCTGATTTTGTCCTATTCTCTAACACGACATGCTAAAATAACTATACCAAGTACTAAATCACTTACAGTTTGATAGGCTTGGAAGGTAGCCCTCAATTGCTTGTAGTTTCTCTTTGTCAGGATCTCACTGAAAGTCAGTTCATCTGTGCCCCAGCGATTTTCCCCTGCCTTCAAAGTTCAAAGATCAACATTTTAATACAAAATCATCTTTAAAAAGCCTGAAAGTGCTGTTTTTTAGCACCAAATGTCACTGAAAAGAAATTATATGCATAGACTATAGATGCTTCACTTATGCCCTTTCAGCTTCTAACAGAGGCGAACAAAGGCATGCTTTAAATGGAGAATAATTATCATTTATTGTATTAGAATGAAAGACCTATATAAGTGAGCACATTTTAATTTAAAGATAAGAGCACATTTCCATTTCTCAGATAATATAATTACTTCCTGAGTAATTAGTCACCTTTCCCATACAGTGAGAATAATATTAAGTGGTAAATCAAAAAGAAAAAAAGAAGTCTGAGACTGATACATCTTCACACTTACATCATAGAAATCTTTTGCATCCTGACCAGCTAGATCTTTATCAACATTCTCTCCTTCATCTCGGTCAGCCTACAAGAAGAGAAACATTGTCAACTACAGTTGCTGATTGACCATGGAAAACAGAAAAAAAAGTAAAGGACTGGGGGATTCTCTCTAATCTGGTGGGAAGGTCTGACCCAAGGTTCCTTCTAACTTGGAATCTTGAAATCCTGTGTAAGAAAATTCCACAATTATTGCTCTTTGCTGCCATCTTTTGGACCCTGTGATAACAGCAATGTCACTTGAAACAAGTAGACTGACTCTCGGTCTCTCTCTCGGTCTCTCTCTCGGTCTCTCTCTCTCTCTCTCTCTCTCTCTCTCTCTCTCTCTCTCTCTC
>JAJPUD010001038.1:460360-477902 GCA_023553655.1 Myrmecobius fasciatus | reverse complement strand
TCTGTCTGTCTGTCTGTCTCTTTCTATCTGTTTGTTTCTCTTTTTCTCTTTCTCTCGACAAGTTCCTTAATCTGACATTAATTCCAGGGCTGGAAAGGACCTGAGGAGACTAATTTGTCCATTCTCTTGCCAGAAATTTTTTTTTCTTGGAGAATGTTAACCTCTCTTTAAAAGGTCTCCTCAGAGAGGAAGGAAGGCCTTCTGAAGGCCTGAACTCTTCTCTCATTAGCTTGTGTCTTTTTCTTCTTGTCCTCTCCTGCCAGTCTGTCACCACAGAGGGATGAAGACTTGGCAGGGGTGTCAATCATAAAACAAAAGGGATAAATAAAGTGTGCAAAGACATAGTGTATTGGATGTGATGTGAATCAATGAATTGTCTATTTGGTTGGATGTCCAGAGAGCAGGACAGTGTGTTCCCATAGTGTCAATTCTGAATGCCCTGTTCTGGACATTAAACAGCTGACTTTTGTTGTCAGAGGTTTTTTGCTTCAGTTGACTGGAACCAGTCAATACGTGAATCTGGTTCTTTTTCCTTAGTTAAATTCTGGTTAAGAAAGTTCAGTCTCATATAACTTTCTTACTCCTCCAATTTTGTCATCTCCTGGCATCTTCTCTGAGCTGCTTGTGATTCCCTCCTCCCCTGCCTTTTTTGTTGCCCTTTATCATGCTTGGCTATTTAACCTTGCCAGTGATGAATGCTTCTTATTAACTCCATTCCCCAGAATGGTTCTCTGAAGTGCTTCAAGGAGGCCACCAAGTGGGGGTTTTTATCTGGAATTAGAGATGGTAAATTCTAGGGCCACCAATTATTTCTTCTAAATCTCAATAGTTCATTAGATCTATCATCTCCTCAATGTGACTACTCCCTCCAAAGATGCAGTATATAACCTATCTGCGCCTGCTCATTCTGTCCAGTTCTCTCTCTTCTCCTATAAAATTACCTAAGGGAGTCTACCTAACATTTGGGGGCCATCTGTATATTTTCTTGTGGACAGCAATGAGCCATGTGAGATGTCCACTTGTTATCCCTTCCTCTTATTCTGTGCTTGGCTCAGCATTTCTACCTCAGACACTTAGTAACCTTATGATTATGGGAAAATTACTTAACTTTTCTGAACTTTAGGTTTATGACTTGCCTATTAAACTGTCAGGTATATTCTCACACTTAATATTTGAAATTCCAGCCTTATCCTACATGAACATCTGATGCTGAGTGAAATGAGCAGAACCAGGAGAACATTGTTCACAATAATAATAAGATAATGTAATGATCAACTGTGATGGATTTGGTTCTTCTCAGCAATGCAGTGATTCAATGCAATTCCAACAGACTTGAAATGGAAAATGCCAGTCACATTGAGAGAAAGAACTAGGGAGACTAAATGTGGATCAAAGCATGATATTTTCACCTTTTTGTTTGTTTGTTTTTTACTTTTTCATGTTTTTCCCCTTTTGGTCTGATTTTCTTGTATAACATAACAAACTTGTAAATATGTTTAAAAGAACTGCATATATTTAACGTAGTAGATTGCTTGTTGTCTTGGGAAGGGGGGAAGTGAGGGAGGGAACGAAGGAGGAAGGGAGAAAAATGAAGAACACAAAGTTTTATAAAATGTTTAAACCTATCTTTATATGTATTTGGAAAAATAAAACACTATTAAAAAAAAAGAAATCCAAATCTTAGAAAACACCAGGGTTAAGGAATCACAAAGATTCCTTAAGCTTTAAGATTTGCAAAGGTCATTTAAGAAAAAAACAAACAGTTTTACCCCAGGAATTAATCAGTTGAATCTTTTAAAAAATGTGTCATCCTCCAAACACTTCTCTACTTGTTTTGCAATTTTCAGGACAGAACTTTGATGCATAGAGACAGTTGTTATTCAGTTGCATCTAATTCTTTGTGACCTGGTAGACCACACATAACATGTCAATATTGTCTATGGGGTTTTCTTGGCAAAGATAATGAAGTGATTTGCTATTGCCCTCTCCAGTGGATTAAGGCAGACAGAGGCTGAGTGGCTTGTCCAGCCCTTAAGTGCCTGAGATCAAATTTGAACTCAGGTCCATCTCTAGCACTTTATCCACTGAGCCACCTCACTGTCTATGGTAGCCCCAATATAAAACAAGAGAGCAAAGTCCCTGTTCTCTTACCTGTAACAAGGACACGAGAAGCTTTTTAAAGTGTCCACTTGTATCACCTTTGACATCAGATTCAAGGTTACTGTTAAATACTATTAGAAAAGAAAAAGAAAGACAACATTTACTCTACCAGGCATACTGTGAAAAGACTATACTTTCTCCAAACTAGGTGGCATTGAAACAAAATGTCACTTACATCTTTGGTATGCTTCTTTTATGGCTTTGATTTCCTAGAGAGAGGGAATAAAAACAAATATACCAACATCAGGTTAGTATGCAATGGAATCTAAAAGGAAACAGACACACAGAGAAAGGAGCCATGCCCTCCTTTTCCAGGCTGCTTAATGCCATTAACTACTATTTAAAAACCAGAAGTTCATAATTTTGTAATTTGAATATATTTATCTAATCCCCTCATTTTACAGATGAGAAAATTAAGGACCAGAAGAGTTAAATGACTCTTAGAAAACCACAAATTAAGTGGGTTGTCAATTGAGATTTCATTTATAAACCTTAAAGAGCTACATACACATTAGATATTCTTATTATTATTTTTAAATAACAGAGAACTGGTATTTTAATTTGAATCCTCTGAATCCAAATCCAGAGATTTTTTTTATTTTTACTGTGCTATGCTATCTATTAGGGGTATAGATCTCTAGGCAAATCACTTTCTAAATGGCATCAAAGGCAGAGTTTGACTTCAACCCTCAAATTTTTATGCAGGTAATATCTGGTTAAAATCACCACCAAGACAGCAGTGCAAGACAAAGGCAGAGAGGTTATGGTTTAGTGTGTGAAAGTGTGGCCAATGGAGGATGGTTGCTTTGTCTTGGTCAGGGGAAGGAGTGGAAGATTTACTTGCTTACAAACTATATTTGCTAATTCTATTATATTTTATTAATGATGTTTGTTCTTTCCTCTCATCTTCCTTCTCCTCCACTTTCCACTTTAGTTACCTCCTCCTCATTGACTTTTTCCTCTCTGACTTTCTAGACTTGCAGAACTCCAAGAATGAATCTGCTTCAGTTACTTTCTTTTCATCAGATGTAATCATCTAAAAATATGGGAGCAGTCATAGGCCTAGAATTAAACTAATTAAAATTAAAATTAAATTAGAATTTAACTAGGATTTAGAACTAACTAGAAATTAGAATTAAACTAGAATTAAATTAGTTTAAACTAAACTGCATGAGAGCTAAAATATATCAAAGAAACTATGACCAAACAAAACTTTGGTAGTTAGAGAATTAACATGAGAACCAGCAAATTTGGTTTAAGTCATGCCTCTGACTTACTGTGTGAAGTCATACTGGCTGTGTGAAGATGGATAAATAGGCCAGGGTTTTCAGATTCAAATAGAATCAGGTCCCTAGAGGCAGCATGATGACTTAGAAAACCACAAATTAACATCATCTATGTTTTGTTGCATTTTTATTTTATTTTGTTAAACATTTCCCCATTATATTTTAATCTGGTTTGCAATGTTTGACATTGTTCCAGGCAATTCTCTAAGGTTATAAATTGCAGATATGGTGACAAATTGTGTTTGTAGAGATTGTTTTCCTGTCCAGCAGAGTTCCCTATCTTATTGGAATCTTAGATTTAGTTCCTATTCTAAATACTAATAATTATTAATTATTAGTCATCAATTAATAATCAGATCAAACATTATCTCTGGTTTCTATTCTTCTCAGTTACCACATGTCTGTGACACCTGAAAACCTGAAAAAGTCACAAGAAAATCTGTATAGACTTCTTTATAGACTATGGTACACTGAGCCTTGAGTCACACTCTGGGCAAAGTGATCATTTGTGGAAGAAAAGAAGTACTGACTTTTAGGAAATGATTGGTGTGAAAAATAAGGCATCAACAAAATGTTGAAAGATAAAAGAAGGACACCTAAATGGCACTAAAAACACTAGCTCTAGAGTCAGGAGCCTGAAGTTCAAATCTAGCCTCAGATATTTATTAGTTGTATGACCCTGGGAAAGTCCCTTAACCCTAATTGCCTCCAAAGAGAAAAAGGAAAATGAAACCAAAGTCCAGAGAAAAAATTTACCTTTTAAGTTGAAAAAGCGTTTGCAGTTATAGAATATGTTTGGTGAAACCTTACTTATAATCACATATCTTGGGCAAGTGCTTCCATAGCTATGCATCTCTCATGGCCATTTTATTATAATAATAATGATAACTTTCATCTTTATGGTGCTTTATCCTCACAACTCCTGTGTGAAGTCGATAGCACAAGGAGTATTACTTCTATTTTGCAACTGAAGAAACTTGTTATAGTTGAAAGAGCATGGCAATTAGAAACAGAGGACTGGAGGTCAAAGCTGTAGTCATTACTATGTGCATGACATGGCACAAGTTATTTAATAACTATTTGCCTCAGTTTCCCCTTCTATAAAATGAGGGGATTAGACTAGCTGATTTCTAAAGTTCCCTTCTAGCTCTAAATCAAGATCCTAAAATCTGACCATGGTCACATGTCAACTAGTAAAGTATGAGGATGGTTTGATTCCAAGAACAGGAATCTTCCTGCTACATCTTGTCTCATTCCTGATATTCTGATATAACTGTGATTTCATCTGTGTGAACATGCTAGGATGACACCACAGATCTAGACCCCTCTTCAGCTGCTCATTTTGTTTAATTATACACATTGTATATCTTAAACATATTCTTATACATAAATTCTTCCCTCCTTCCCTTCTTCCTTCTCTCCTTCCTTCCCTCCTTCCCTCCCTCTTTCCTTCCTTCCTTCTTTTCTTCCTTTTAAAACCACACTTATGATTTTATTCGCATAGGGAACTCCTGATGAGGAAATTATTTCTATCAATGAAATCTGATACCTGCTTTGCAACTTACATTGAGTTGTCTGGGAGTTCTGAGAAGTTAAATGACTTGCCTAGTGTTATTATCTTGAGGATGTAATACTTAGGAGTACTTCTCTTGTCTCTTATTTGTTCCTCATGACTAGTATTGTCAGATAGCACACACTTTCTAATAAGTACATATTGTATAAAAAAATTGAGACAAGAGATACTAAAATATACCTTGGATCCCAATGGATTTAAAGTGGGACAATAATGGAATTCAAGAATTCAGGAGACTTCATTGATTGGTGTGATAATCTCCAAAGAAGTGCTAGCCACTAGAGGGAGTGTCTACTCTCACATAAACCCTCTTAATAGGGGATTCTGTCCCATCAGACTATTTACCTTCCTTTTGTGTGTGTAGGGGGGAAATTCTGGATCTTGTCAGTCACATTAAATTTTTCCTTAGTGGATAATTAGGAAGCAGAAGAAAAGATTTGTGTAGTAATAATATACTTGAACTTTCCTCACCAAAACTGAGTCATTGAGGGAAAGCATAAATATTATTAGCCTTGTATTATAGATGAAGAAACAGAAGTTCCAAGAGGTCAAGTGAACTTGCCTATAATCAAATCCCTGATTAACTTTTGGGTCAAGACTCGAACTCATTTTTAAGTTACCTATATGACCTTTAGGCAAGTCACTTCTCTCTGGGCCTCAGTTTTCCCATCTATAAAGTGAGGGGGTTGAACTAAATGGTCTCCTAGGTCCCTTCCATCTCTAAATCTATGTTCCTAGGATCCATCCATGTTCAAGTCCAGTATTATTTCTACTATACCAAAGCCTCATTAATGACAAGAAATAACCAAATAAAACATTTAAGTTTTCAAATTGGAAGGTTATATACAACCACAGAATCTTAGAATTGGAAGCAATACCAGAATCCATTTTATTCATTTCCTTATTCCATAGATGAATCCTTCCCTCCTCAAACAATAATGGTCACCCAGCTTAGCTGTCACTGCTACTTCAAGTAAAACTTCAAGTGAAACTGTATTTGAAACATAGTAAAAAAAAAGTATTTGAACAAAGAGATTTACAACTCAGAAGAGTTTCCTGTAAAAAGAAGTTCCTGACTTTTTTTTGTTGTGCTCTGCAGAATCTCAAAGTTGTAAACTAGGAATCTTTTCTGTATCAAGTGTTCCCTCATCATTCCCTTGAATATTTCTAATTAGTAACCTAACTACCTTCAGACACAGCTTATGTGACTTTTGGATGACTCTAATTGTTAGGAAATGTTTTCTGACATTGTCTAAATTTGTCTCTTTGTAACTTCTATTCATTGTTCCTAGCTCTACCCACTGGAGGCAAAAGCAGTTCTATTTTTGGAGATTATTCAAGAGATTATGACAATTATTATGAACCACTTTACCACAATGATTCTGGACATCAGAGTTCAGTGTAGCTGTGACAGCTTTTTGGGTAGTTGTACCACACCATTAATTCCTGTTGAGCTTGAATTCCACTAAACCTCAAATTTTTTTGCATTTATCCCTAGTAATTTTCATATTTGATGTTTGATTTGTCATCTGAGGTAGCTGAAATCTTTTTAGATCCAAATCTTCTCATCTAGTATATTTACAAAGCATTGTGCCATCTACATATAAAAAACAACAAAAATAACAATTTCTTTCTTTCATACAAGTAATTACTAAAAATCTTGAACACTACAGGACCAAGGACAGATCCTTGTCTTTCCTCCTATCTCCCTTTCAAGATAGTAACTTGTTTATGACTACTCTTAAGATCTGTCCATCCAACTAATTTCAAAACCACTTGACCTTATCATCATCTAACTTATGTCTCTCTATTTGTCTATAAGCATAGCAAGAGAAAAATTGCTAAATGATGAGGTAAAAGCTATGTGTATTATGTCTCTATAATTCTCCTGATAGACCAGTATAATAATCCTGTCAATAGAAAAAAAGAAAGCTAATATGGCATATCTTGTTCTTGAAGAATTCATTCTATCTCTTCGTGATTTCCACTTCCCTTTCTGGATGTTTACTAAGCATTTTATAATATTGCATTCTAGAATTTTTAAGGAATCAACATCATATTCATTAGCCTGTAAATTAGTTACTCCATCAATTTCTCTCATTTTAAAAAAATAGGGACATTAGCCTTTTTCCAGTCCTATGGCACTTTTGTCATTCTCCATGCCCTTTTAAAAGTTACATAAGCTCATTAATAACATCTACCAGTTTTTTTTTCAGTTTGTAAGAATGTAGTTCATTTGGATCTGATATCTTGAACTCATCCTTTCTCTAGTGCATTAAAAATATGAACAAATCTACAAGGATTTTGTATATTCATGACACCCCAACAATATATGACCCTGTGTTATTTCACATTTTTATCAATGTCTTGTATAAAGACATAGATGACATACTCAACAATGTGCAGATGACTCAAAACTGGGAGCAATCACTAATATTTAGGGTGATAGGCTTGGGACACAAAGGAATCTTGACAGGTTGGAGCAATGGGATGAATATAATTAGATGAATTTCCATAGGACTAAATGTGAAAATCTTGTACTTGCATACAAGAAAATTATCTTTATAAGGATGAGATTAAGAAGATAGATGGATAGATAGCAGTTTTAGTGGGCTACAAACCCAATACAAGTAAACAGTATAATATAGCAGCCAAAAAAAAAAATCAGTCTTGGGCTGCATTAAGAGGGGCATAAAGTCTAGGAATAAGGAGGTGACATTACCATCGTACTTTGCCTTCTTTAAACCTCACTTGGAATTCTATGTTCAGTCCTGGGTGCTATGTTTACAAAGGACCTTGATAAGTCTGAGACTGTCTCAAGAATGGTGAAAGGTCTAATATTCATGTCATATGAGGATCATTTGAAGGAACTGGGCACTGTTAGCATAGAGAAAATGACTGGGGGATGACATAGTCCAACCAGGCACTCAAAAAAGCATGTATTAAGCCTCTACTATGTGCTGGGCACTGTGCTATGTCACTGTGGCATAATCACTATTCATAGGGTTTGAAGGTCTGTTACATGGAAGAGGGATTAGATATATTCTGTTTGGTTCCAGAGGACAAAGTTAGGCAAAATAGGTAGAAGTTTCCAAGGAGTCAATTTAGTGTGACATCAGAAAAACCTTTCTAGAATTCTTATTCTTCCAAAGCAGGGATAACCTGCCTAGAGAGTTAGGGAGTTTCCCTTCCTTGGAGGCCTCTAAGCAGAAACTAGATGGCCACTTGCCGTATATCATAGTGGGAATTCTTTATTACACACATTGGACTAGTAGCCTCAGCAGAAGTACAGTGGATGACTGGTGAGATCTAATTGTTAAATTTTCAGTATTAGCATTTACACCTCAGAAATTGGTAAATGCTATGCATCTTGTGCACATTTCTTCCCCCCCTGCTGATTATTAAGCGCTTACTGATATACCCTTGCCTCTGAGGTTCTTTTCAATTCTGAAATTATTTGTTATTGTTATTGTGTAGTTTATCTTATAAAGTGGGATATTTTAACACTGGAGCCAATCCACTAAAAAGATTAGCTGCTTTCCAGACTTAATCCAGGATTCTTTTCATTGTGGGAGTCCCCTCTCATAGAGTAGTACCTTAAGAAAGATTCTATGCCACTAAAAGAGAAACATGTTCATCCTTCTCCTTAGTGGAGTCTTTGGGAGAACTTATGTGACTATGGTTCTAACCTTATTAGTTCTGGTGCAGAGAATCTCGATCAGCACAGATTCATCAGTTCCAATGCCTTTCATGGCTTTATGTAGTACTCGAGCACTGTATTCACTTGGGAGATCCAGAAGGGCTAAGGCTACCTTCTCAAAATTTCCACTGAGCTCACTCTTCAGCACTTCTTTCAGGTCCTACAAGAATATACAAGATCAATATGAGAGGGGGATACTCAGACACTTTTAGTGTTCTCCTTTAAATACCAACTTGCAAGAAGGTCAGGTTACCTCACAATCTATAGGCAATCTCTCATGGATACATGAACCAAAATCCAAAGAAGGGTAACACAAGCATGAAAACTACTAATCTTCATAGGATCATTGATATAACACCAGGATGGACCATATTGTCCCATATCCTCTTCCTAAACTGAAAGTTTAAGTGATTTTGTCTAAGGCCACACAGGCAGTAAACATCAGAAGCAGGATTTGAATTCAAGTCCTTTGATCCCAGAGGCAGTGCTTTTTCTGCCATAGCACAGTATCTCCCACAGGGGTTGTAAGGAGAGAGCCTGAGTAAATTTTCTCATGGTCTTCTAATTAAAGAGGAACTAGAGTTAGAACCTATAACTTCTGACTTTAAGTTCAAAACTCTTTTAACTTCACCACATTTACCCTCTTAATACAAAGTTTTTTAAAAAGAGCATGAAAATGAAATGAAAGATGAAAACAAAGTACTCCAGGAATTGAAGGAACTAAGAAATTATATTGACAAGTGGCAGAGTGGGGAGGTGAAGGAGAGAGACCAGTGTTCAGAGAAGACTTTGTAAAGAGGTAGGGTTTGAGTTGGACCTTGAAGGATGAATATAAATCAGTCACCTGAAGTTAGGGGTTGATGGGGGAAACATATTGCAGGCAAAGGAACAAGTGGAAGCTAACACCAAAGCAAAAAAGTACAAGGCTTGTTCTGGTTAAGATCAGTCATTTAGTTTGGCAGGAATATAGGAAATGCAAAAACAAAGAATGTCAAATCATAGAGAATGTCAAATCCCAAAAAGTAACTACTGGAGAAAAAGTAAGAAAGCAGAAAATAAAGAAGAAAGTAAAAGAGAAAGTAAGCAAAGGAGAAAGCAGAAAAATGACAGTGCAAACATAAGAACTAACAAACCCACAGCAATCTAGGACCCTTTAGTGTAGTGGCAAAGAACCCCTTCTATAGATCCTAAGGACATAACTTTATTATGATAACATTCCATCCCACACCATAGTAATAGTTCATATTTATAAAGCCCTGTCTATTTTTTTATCTGTTGAATTACTAACTTAAAATTTCAACTCAAAAACTTACTATGAGGCATATAGTGGAAAGAATACAAAATCTAAAACCAGAGGAGAATAAGTAGATCCATAAATTTAAGTTACATAAATTGGACCATTTGTAAATTATTGATCCAGCTGCAAATTTGCACATGGAACTTGCCAGCTTTTAAAGAAAAAAAACCCCTCTATTCCAGGCTTTATAAAAAATAAAATCAAATCAATATTTTTAAAAATTTTGAAGAAGTTTAAGAACAGTCAAGTCCAAAACAACAGCAACTATAACAAATTACTAAAAATAACTCCACAGTTTTGAGGAATCAATAAAAGGTGTGTTAAAAATAATTTCATTATTTTTCAATATTCTTAATAAGGAAGAGTGGGAAAACTTAAAGAACAAAGGGATGCCAAAGAATAATAACAAATGTTAGTTAAGCTGATATTATATTTTGAGAAAGATAAAAACAATTTAGATGAAACAGCTCATGCTTTGTTGGAAATGAGTCCAATATGAAGGGTGTACGTATGAGAGTTTGTGTGGATGCCATATATATAATGTCATACATCTTGAGATTACCTTTTTATATGTGGTCTTGTATTTCTCCTTTATTTGCTGTCTCTGGTCTGCAGTTCTGTTTGATAAGACTTCAATGATGGCATTTTCATCAGTTCCTAAGATACAAAGAAGAAAAAAGAAGCCTAATTGGACAAGAAAGGGGCTTTATGTTGTCTAAGCAAAGGAAAATCAGCACAAGCTGCTTCTTGGCTGGTTACACCTTTTAAGTCAAATGTGCAGTGAGAGCACAGATTGAACTCAAAACTTTGCTTTCCTGTAGTTGACATGCATTGACCCAAAGATTGCATTTCCATCTCTTTTTCTTCAACAAATACTTATTGTACATCTTCTCTGTGAATCCTCTGCTGGACAGACACTATGGAGGACATGAGATGAATAAAAAAAGAAATAGTGAATACACTAGGCTAGATATCAGAAATCCTGGACTGAAATCCTTTCTTATCCAACTAACCCTTGGTCTCTTCAAATTCCTGGACCTCATTTTCCTTGTCTTTGACATGAGGGTCTTAAAGACCACTTCATCTTCAATAGCTCACTTTTAAGAATGAGTATTGTTGTCATTATTTTGTAGAAGGATAAATTGAGGTGAAATGGAGTCATATCAGATCCAATCAGATCCTATTAGATACAATCAGAAGTGTCAGAGTCAGGACTTGAATCCAGGTTTCTTATTGCTAAGTCAAGGATTCGTTCAACTCCATCATGTTTCTCTCAATTCTAGATGCTATGCTAGACACTAACCAACTAGTAGCCAAATCTTATCTATTATACCTCCACCATATTTTTTATATCTCTCCCCTCCTTTTTATTACTTTCTTTCCTTAATGCATTAGTGTTATCACTACTTTCCAGATAAAGTGGACTATTCTGGCTCATTCTCATCTACTATGCATTTCTATATGCAAGGAAAGAATCAGAATCTAAGAAACAAAATTCTGGACTTGGAGTCAGAAAGAACTAAGTTCAAATCCTGCTTTAGTTAGCTGTGTGACCCTGGGCAATTTGCATAACTTCTCAGCCTCAGTTTCTTCATCTTTAAAATAGGAACAGAAAAATTGTCAATAAACTTTTACTAATTACCTACTCTGTACCAGTCACAAAAAAGCAGCAGCAGCAGCAGCAAAAGATAGCCCCTTCCCTCAAGGAGCTAATAAACTTATGGAGAAACAATAAACAGATAAATATCTACAAAAAGATCATATACAGGATAAATTGGAAATAGTTAAAAGAAGAAAGATACTATAAATGAGGGATATGGAGAGGTCTAGTGTGAGGTCAATAGATAGAGATGGGGCAGAGGAAGGAGCATTTTAAGTATGGGGGACAGCCAGCCAGAGAAAATGTCAAGAGCTAAGAGACTGAGTGTTTTGTTCATGGAATAGCCAGAAGACCAGTATTACTGTACAGCATAATATAATGAGGGAAGTAAGATCAAAAAAGACTGGTGATAGTAGTGCAGAGAAAGGATGTTATAAAGAGCTTTGAATGCCAAAAGAAGATTTGATATTGGATCCTGGAGGTTATTGGGAGCCAATGGAGTTCAATGAGTAGGAGGGTGACATGCTTGCCCTTAGTTCAGATGCTAAAAGCATCACAAGGTAATTGTGAAGATAAACAAATTCATCTTTGTAAAATATTCTGCAGCTTTTAAGTCATGTGTGTATGTGTATGTAGGAATACATATTAGACACTACCAGAACCTGTTGCTGTTTAGTTGAATCTCTTTGTACCTCATTTTTTTTTTTTTTGGCAAAGATACTGGAGTGGTTTACTATTTTCCTTTTCCACTCATTTTACAAATGAGGAAATTGAGATAAATTGGGTTAAGTGATTTGCTTAGGATCAAACAACTAGTAAGTGTCTGAGGCCAGATTTGAGTTCAGGAAGAGGAATCTCCCTGCCTCCAGACCTGGCACTCTATCAATCATACCACCTAGCTGCCAAGAGGCAGGTACAAGGAATGGCATAAATAAGAAAGGATTTTAATTTAAGAATAAAGGTTAAAATTCTAAAAAAAAAACTTCCTACTTGAGGGTTAAGAGAATGGGAATAGTTAAGGACTAGCTCCAGTGTAGAGGGATGGCCAGAGCCAGTCCTGGTTGGTTGGTTGTAGTCCTTCGTACTCCAAATGATATCACCATGTTAGAGTTGAGTTACAGTGTGTCCGACTGTGGCTGATCAGACCAATACAGGTTCTGAATGCTCTGTCCCAGGTAGGACACAAATAGTCCATATGAACATTTGGGGCAATTTCTCTAATTTTGCTCATTTTGCATTTCTTTTAGACTAGTTTAATTCTGCTTTGGTCATAGAGCACAGCACCTTCCCTGATGAGGGTATGCCATGCTGGGTGGTCCTGTGCTAGTGTCTACATATACAGAATAGATATCTATGCAGCATGGTCTGAAAGGTACTAAAATGTCTCCCTCCCCCATAATATATCACTTGTCAGCTCTGTTATGGCCACTGGAATTTATATTTTAGGGCCATGTCTTCAGAGCTAAAAGGGACCATGGAAGTCATCAGAGTCAATGCTTTTATTATCCAGATGAATATACTGATGTCAAGAGAGGTTAATTGATTTTCCTCAATATCACACAACTGGCTATGGCAAGATCAGGCCTTAAATATTGAATAATTAAATATTCCTTGCATTGTGTAGGTTCCTTACAGGTTCATCTTCAGATGGGTTTAATGCTTTATAAAATATGAATATATCATTCAGAGGATTAACATGTTAATTCAGAAGTCTCCAGCCTATTAACTGCAGTAACCAGTTGATCACAGACTTAATCATTTTCAATTGTAGGACCATACCAACAGCTATGCCCCAGCCCTCTGTGGTCTGTGGGTAATTTCTGTTGAAAGAAGCACTCTGGTATGACTGATCTATAGGCCCTTTGCCTTTCCTTTCTGAAAATTTGTTGGCAATTGTCTTTAGGACAAAAAAGGTTGCATTGATTCTGCATGGACCCAATTAGCTACCATCATTGTGAGATACACTATTAGATAGAACTTACTTGGCCAAAGAAAGCAAGCATTTGAGGGAATCAGACATTGAAGACATCATGTATTTTGATGAAGGCAATAAAAGTCTGGGGTGTATTATTGGGAAGCTCTGGTGAGTTAGGGAATGGCTCAACTTGACAATGTAGAGGGCAAATGAATCCCTTTTGTTACCTGACTAGGGAGGAGGAGGTGAAGAAGAAAGAAGATCCATTAAATGAGGGACACACCATTTCTTTTGATAGTATATAGAGGAAAGAACCATGAATTAGGAACCAAGATCTTGGATTCTAGTTTCTGATAGAAATAATCAAGTGTAAGTTATTTGCAAAAAGGTTTCACCATCCTCCCAATCATCCAGGCTTGCAACCTTAGTGTCAGTCTTGATTTCTCACTTCCACTCACCTCACATATCTAACCTGTAGCTACATCTTGTCATTTCTACCTTTGCATCATCACTCACATGTGTCTCCTCTCTGCAAGCTACCACCCCAGTTAGGTCCTCCTCATCTGTCACTTGGTGACTGTAATATTTTACTACCCTGCCTCCAGTCTATTCTCACTACAATCTATCATGCACACAGCTGCCCAAGTGATATTCCTAAAGTGCTGACCTGATTGTATTATTCCCCTACTCAATAAATTCCACTAGCTCCTTATTTCTAGAATAAAATATAAAATCATTTGTTGGGCTTTTAATGCCATTTAAAATATAGTTCTTTCCTTCTGGTCTTCTTTAATTTGTTGTTGTTTAGTCATTTTTCGGTTGCATTCAACTCTTTGTGACTCCATTTGGGATATTCTTGGCAAAGATAATGAAGTAGTTTGTCATTTCCTTCTTCTGTTTTTTTTTTTTTTTAACAGATGAAGATACTGAGGAAAACAGAGTGAAGTGACTTAGCTAGGGTCATGTAGATAGTAAATTTCTGAGATCAGATTTGAACTTGGAAAGGTGAGTCTTTCTGATTGCAGGTCCAGCACTCTATTTGCTTTGTCCCTTAGTTAAACTGACCTCCTACATGATGTTCATTAACCGTGATATTCCATTTTCCAACTCTGGTATTAGCAATGGCTGATTCACATGTCCAGAATGTTTTCTTTTTCATCTCTGCTTCCTACCTTCCTTGGCTTTCTTCAAACACTGCTTAAATCTCATCTTTTATAGTAGGCCTTTCCTTGTCCCTCCTTCTACTACGTCATTTCCCTCTGAGATTAACTTTCATTTACTGTATAAATCTTATGTGAATTTGTATTTTATTTTATTTGTATTTGTATTTTTTCTACCTCATTAGAATGTGAGCTCCTTGAAGATAGAGATGTTGTTTTTGTCTTCTTTGTATCCCTAATTCCTAGCACAATGCCTGATATATAGTAAAAAATGTCCGTTGACTGATTGTCTGAGATTATTATCTAGAACTACTCTCATACACATCTACCTAGCATCTGAATTCTCTTTCAGAAAGGACTGATTTAAACAGGAATTATAAGACTCACCAAGCTTTGTAGTGTATGAGGAGTCCAGGGGGATGGGGGAGGGAGGGAAATTTCATGTGGCTTTCAGATGAATGGGGCTCTAAAAATGCCTGTAAGGAAAACTCTTGGATGGAGAAAGGAGCAGCTGTCACAGCTCAGGTCCTGTCCATATTCTATGAGGGTTTTCCTGTTCTCTAAATATCCCTACCCCAGTGCTTTTGGGAAATTGTCTCTCTGTCTTCAGTCCTTATCATTCCTCTGTGGGGAATACAGAATCTCCAGCCTTCTTGGTCTAGACAAAGGATGAAAATCCTTCTTCAATCTGATAGATGCAATAGAGTAAGAAAGAAAACTTTGTTAGGAAATTATGAGAGGAAGGAGAATCTACCACAAGAAAGTACAAAGCTCGAGATAGTTAAGGTTTTGGAGACACTATATGTATATATGTATGTATGTTTGTACAAGTACGTGTATATGTATATATTATATATATATATATATATACATGTGTATATACATACATAATGTAATACATACACATACATATGTTTGTTTCATTTTGGCTCCATATAATTAAGAAGAGAGTTTTGTTCATTCCTGGGATAGGAAGGCTGGTAAAATTTGGAAGAACTAGTCGCCAGGCTGGAATAGGTAGGAGCAAAACCAGTGGGAATGGCTATCCCAGCAACTCTGTGATATGGACCCATGAAGAACCCTCAAGGTGCACTGTCTGAGGTTTAGCTGGGAATGCTGTTCCCTTTTTGATCAGATGCTTTTTTATCGGTATTTTTGTAGATCTCTGAGATGTGACAGTAATTGGATTTCTGGGCACACTTAATGGAATCATTGACCTTAAAGTTTATAGATCAAGTCCTTATTTTAGAGACAGAAAGTAATCTATTCAAGCAGAGCTGGGATTCCAATCTGGGTCCAATGACAGCAAAGCCAGTGGTCACCTTATGCCATAATACCACAGTCCTATTAGGAATTCCTGATCCTACAGTCCCATACATGAGGAGCTTGGGGAAATGATGCTGCAGCTCCAATCAGTCAAATGGATGAGGAAAGAATGTGTATTAAAACAATAACAACAACACATATTCCAAAATGTCTTTCTTGAAGGTCAATAATAATTTTTTTTTAAAAAAATAGCAAACCTGAATGGAAATGGCTTAGAAATTGTCTACAGAGAGGCTGGAAGCTGGATTAGATGACTTCTGAAACTCTATGATATGGTGCTTCTGATTTTCCCAATGGATATATTTCTACTTCCCAGGCAAGAGAATGATTTCTTAAACAGTGACCTCATTTTACATTTCACAATGTATGTGTCATGCATAAGCAGTCCTTGCCTTGGAACAGTTTCCTATAAACATTTACAATGGTTTGAGGTTCTAGGACCAGTCACCAGCCAGTAGTTCTTGGAAATTAATAAAAGGAAAAAACCTAAATCTTGACTGGACATTGAGGAATAATGACACATTGTGGTTCAAAACTGAAGTGATGATTAACCCCTTGAACTGCCAGAAGTCTCTGCTCACTTTGTATCCCTGAGAAATTTGCTAGAGAAAAACAAATGAGAAGGGACAGGAAAGAAGTTGGCCAGCTCTTCAATGGGATAGAGGTCACTGAGTTTGAAGGAACCAAAAGGGATCAGTGTGTCCTTGAGACCACTGAAATCAGCTCTGGTTGTTTTGTCTTTGTTTCAAGTACTAAAAATTGTGGTTAGCCACAAACAATTACCTTATGTTCAGCTAACCTTACACTTCTAGCCTCAACACTGGATGTATGACAAAATAGCACATCCTGTTTCTATTCCCAAACTACCACTCACTACCTTAAGCTCTTTAGCTTTCCCTTCTGTTAGATGGGAACATTAGAAAAGTGATTGAAATATATGGGAAACATTTCAACTTTATATAATACTAATCTTGTACATGCACATATACAGATTCATAGCTTCAAAATCTCTGTCTCTGTCTCTCTTTCCCTCTCACTTTTGCTCTCACTTTCATGCCCTCTCACTCTCATTCTCTAGTTATAAAGAAATACCAGAGATTTCTCATGAAATAGATATGAAAAATATTTGGAGCTCTTTATAATATAAACTTTATACAGTTACATTTGTGAATAGATATATAAGCCCAAAATATCTTTCTTCCTTTCTCTATCCATTCCTTCCTTTCTCCTTCCCTCCCTTTCTTCCTCTTTCTTTCTTTTTTCCTTCTTTCTTCTGTCTTTTATCTAATTCTCTAGTTCTAGAGGTAGACCTAAACCCCTTTATATTAATCTCATATATTTATGATAAATGCATGAAAAATACTTGAAGCTCCTTATAATATTAATTTTATGTGGTTAAATTTATGAATAGATATGAGTTCAGAATATGTCTTCTTTTTTCCTTCCTTCCTTCCTTTCTTCCCTCCCTCTCTCCCTCATTTCTTTCTTTCTTTCTTTCTTTCTTTCTTTCTTTCTTTCTTTCTTT
>JAJPUD010001038.1:427491-458951 GCA_023553655.1 Myrmecobius fasciatus | reverse complement strand
TCCTTCCTTCCTTCCTTCCTTCCTTCCTTCCTTCCTTCCTTCCTTCCTTCCTTCCTTCCTTGCTTCCTTCCTTTCCCCCCTTTCTTTTTTTCTCTTTCTATCATATAAAGGACCTATGACCTGACAGATCTTACTATATAGATAGAAAACCTCTATTAACTATGAAAGATTTTAGAACTTTAATCAATGCATTGACAAACCATAATTTCAGAAGACTGAAGATGAAACACGCTATCTAGCTCCTGAAGGAGAAGGGATTGACTCAGGATAGAGAATAAGACATTTTTTTGGACTTGGCCAATGAGAAAATTTTTCTTTGTTTGACTATATAGATTTATTACAAGAGTTTTCTTTTTCTTTTTGATTCAGTGGGGGAAGGGAGAAAGTAGAGAAAAGTAATGCTTATTAATCAAAAATAATAATAATTTAAAATTGTAATAGTCTCTGTTCCTCACATTTGTTATTGTTATATCATCTTAAGTTTAGGTGACATGATTTAATGCTAAAAGGGACTTGGAAATCATTGTCCAGCACTATCATTTTACATGAGGATGACTTTCTTCAAATCATAGAGGGCCTACAGATAACAAATACTAGACTCAGGATTTTGAACCCAGGTTGTCTTCAAGTTCTGTGGATTTTCACTATACCATGTTATCTTTTAATGGGCTAATATTATGAGCACATTAGTCAATCACTCAAAAAGCATTTATTAAAAACTTAGGTATCATGCTAAACTCTGAGAATGCAAAGAAAGACAAAAGCAGTCCCTGCTAATGTTTTATATTAGTTTGCCACCTAGAGGCAGTTAAGTGATCAAGTACAGTGGCATTGAATTCAAATACAAATGGGGGCCATTAAACTGTACATAAAGATCTCTGAAGGTCTCATATTGACTTAGGTTTAAAATGTGATAATACTTATGTTTTTATTGTAGTTTTACTTATTTTATTAAATATTTCCCATTTGTGTTTTAATCTTGTTCCAGTCTCACTTGGGAGTACTCTGAGCTACATTTGACATCTCTGATTTACTTGGTAAAGCGAAAGAGTTGCAGTCAGGAAGACTTAATTAAAAATCCAGTTTCAAACATTTATTATGGGTGTGAATCTGGAAGAGTCATTTAGTCTGTTTCCTCAACTGTAAAATGGGAATAATAATAGCTCTATCTCTCAGGTGGGGCACCTAAGTGATGCAGTGGAGAGAGTATCAGGTCTGGAGCCAGGAAAACTCATCTTCTTGAATTTAAAAATGTATTTAGACTTTTGCCTCAGTTTCCTCATCTGTAAAATGAGCTGTAAAAGGAAATGGTAAAACACTTGTGTATCTTTTCTGGAAAATCCCAAGTAAGGTCTTGAAGAATCAGATGAACAACAACTGCACAACAACAACAATAGTCTCTTGGAGATCATATTTGTAAAATGCTTTGCAAATTTTAAAGTAATATAAAATGTTTATTATTATGATGCAAATTATTGTTATATTAATAATGATGATTATTTTTATTTTCCATGACCTAGAAATAAATAAGACTGAGGCAATGGGGCACAGAACAGAAGAAAAAGGAAGAGATATAGAGTCTGAAGGTCAATTGTTGTCCGGGAGGGTTTTAGGTCAATATTGGAGCTTGAGAGTAGGGGAAGTTCAATGGTTGAGGGGAGGAGGGTGATCAATGGGACACTAGGAGGTACATTTTGCCTATTTTAAAATTGTGATTTGACCAGTCTGGTGACATAGCTTTGTCCCCTAGATAAAGCCTGAACACAAAGGACCCACAGTTCCAACAACTATATGCTAGGACAGATCTGATTATTCTCAACAGCCTGGAAGGACTCTGGCTCAGAGACTGGCTTTTACATCTACTTAAAAGTGCAAAAATAGCGAAGGAGTGAGCTGATTGGAGGTAGAAGTGGGTCGAATGTGCCTAGAAGCCACCACAGCTGTTAGTAGCTGGATTTCACATCTTGGACTTGACCAAAGCTCCCATTCAGCAAATAGTCCAAGGAAGGAAGTGGTTTGTCTGGCAGCCTAGGCCACTAAGCAACAGGATGTTTGTGGCTCTGAGATTTCACTTAGAAAGCAGCCTAGCTGAACAGGTGGTCCCTCCCATCAGTCCTGGCAGGCTGCTCCTGGGGCTCCTGCAGAGGAAACCTATCACATGATGTCTAGACTACTGGATGTTGTATGGAACAATGGTGGAAGTGTGGGTGTGGGAATACTTTAGCCACGATAGATGACAAATCCTGATTTTTTGGGAATTTCTATCATATTTATATATTTCCATTAACTCTGTGCCCTGAAATGAATAGATTTTGTGCCAGGCACTGATGGGAATATGATCATAGATACTTAGTTTTCCATTTTCCTGCATTTCCCTTGGGATCTAGTCACAGCATTGGGTTAAAAACATTTTACTCCATTAGGCTCAGAGATGCCTTTGTTTGACATCAGGGCAATCCCAAGGGTAAGGGAGATGAGGAAAGAATTCTCTATAGTTAGAGGTAACACAATTAGTTGCAGCAAGAGAGAAGGAATTAACTATATTGAAACAAACAAACAAAACCCAAACCAAATAAGCAGTATATAGTTCACATTTCTACAATACTTTAAGCTAGTGGTTCTTAAGTTGTTTTTAAAACAATTTCGACAATTGTATTTCTATATAACTAGAATTCTTTGAAATCCTTTGAATTTTGTTTTATGCATTTAAAAACCAAGGAGTCCCCCGACTGCCAAAAGAACCCCTGACACAACAGAGTTAAGGACCCCTGCTTTAAGCTCCACATAACAACTCAATGAGGTAAACAATCTTGAGTATTATTATACCCATTTTCAGAACAGTATATTATTCCCATGTTCAGATGGTCTGATAGATAATATATGTTACTTGCAATATACATGTAATATAATGTCACACACATATATCAATGTATTATATAAGAGATGTAATATATGATGTCACATGTAACACCTGTTATACACATATAACACATCAATATATAACATTATATGTAACATATATGACAGTGTTATAGTATATTAATATGTGGTCTATATAATACATTTTATAGAGTATATATCATATATACTTCCATGTTATATGATATGTGTTTAGTTATATCTAATTGAGTTTCAGAATGGTTAAGTGCCCAGGGTGATCTAACTGATAAGTGCCAAGACTCAGACATGAATCCAGACTTCTTGAACCCTATGTTGAATTTATTATACCAGGCTATGGGCACATGCAAATAATTAGCATGTTGTCTTTCTGTGTTTTTGTTTCCCTTTAAAGTTTTCTCTTATCATACATTTCAGTTTAGTATCATAGAATTTAGAAGAAAAGAAACATACAGCCAAGATTACAGGGAAAGCCAAAAGTTGGGGGAAAATCTTTACAACCAATGTTTTTGATAAAGAAATGACTCATTTCTCAAATATATAGAGAATTGAGTCAATAGAGGCCATTGCCCAGTTGATAAATGGTCAAAGGATATGAAGTGCCACTTTTAGCCTATGAAGAAGTGCTCTAAATCATTATTGATTAGAGAAATACAAATAAAAACACCTCTGAGCACCTCCTACCTATCAGTATGACAAAAAAGGAAAATGATAAATGTTGGAGAGGATGTGGAAAAAATGTGATACTAATGCACTGTTGGTAGAATTGTGAACTAATCCAATCATTCTGGAAAGCAATTTGGAACTAAGCCTAAAGAACAACCAAACTGTGTATACCCTTTGATCCAGTAATAATACTACTATGTCTATATTCCAAAGACATAATAAACAAGGGAAAAGGACTTACATGTGCAAAAATATTTATAGCAGTCCTTTTTGTGGCAGCAAAATAATGGAAATTGAGTGGATGTCCATCAGTTGGAGAATGATTGAACAAGCTGTGACATATAAATGTAATGGAATACTGTTGTGCAATAAGAAATGATGTACAGGCAGATTTCAGAAAAACTTGGAAAAACATGTATGAACTGATGCAAAATGGAAATGAGCAGAACAAGAACATTAAAGAATTTTAGAGTTGAAGGGACTTTAGGAAATTTCTAAGATAATTTTCAGAGAAGGAAACCAAGGTCCAGAGAAGGGAAATTTATCCAAAATCACTCATATAGTAAGAATCAGAGCAGAGATCTGATCCCAAGTTCTCTGATAAACACTAATGTGGTTTTGGCTCCATTCCCCAATCTTCTTCTCTTGGGGACTCACAAGATGATATTTGTTCTAGCACTTGATCCTTCTAGGAATGACCCTGGGGCTTCCCAATCTCTTAGGAACAGCTTTGCTTACATATAAAAGAAAATCTGGTCCAAGAAGAGATTTTGTTACTTTAGTGTATCCCCAAATGAAATGCAACTTCACTACTGACCTCCTTTAATGCCACTTCCTATGGGAAGCCTTCCCCTACATTTCTAAACTCCAGTGCTTTTCTCTTGTTAATAATTTCCTATTTATCCCATATATAGCTTGTATATATATATATGTATATGTATATATGTATGTTGTTTCCCACTCTCCCACTTCCCCCATTAGATTTTAAGCTCCTTGAGGGCAGGGATTGCCTTTTGCTTCCTTTTTGCATGCCTACCTTTTAGCTCAGAGCTTGACACATAGTAGATGCTTAATGAATGTTTGTTGAGTTGAAATGAATTAAATATGTGTGTTAGCTTTCATTGTGTGACAAATTCCTCCACATTTTCCAGATGTGTATCCTTGGATGCATTCCCTAACCTCTCTGAATCTCAGTTTTCTTATCTCCAAAGAGAGTCTAGTAACTAACACTTGCACTGCCTATCTGGGGGCTGGAGCTCATTGCAAGGAGGGAAGAGCTTGGCCAATTTGTGGAGCCCTCAATACATGTGATTTATTTTTGGTGTGTGAACTCTAGGGAAGACACTAATCTCAGCTAGAAAGGAATGACCTGCAACTGAAGAAGGGAATAGAGACTAGATCATTGGAAATTCCTTCAAAAGTGAAATGAACAAACATAAAGTGGCTTTCATACCCATTCCCTTGCAGGCCTTGTACAGCCTTTTGGCATCTCGAGCAGCATCAAAGCCTTGGTGACTTGCAGAAGTGTGCTGAGAAAATAAAGAGAAAGAGTAATTTTACAAATGATAGTCTTTCTTAACTTTGTATGATTCCTGTTGAAACTGGGCACTGATTAGATCAGCTAGCCTGGGGAGATATTGCCTTTAAAATCTGGGATCCACTAAATAACATTAACAAGTCTGAACCTTTCTGGATCTCAGTTTCTTCATCTGTAAAATAAGAAGATTGGATTGGATGTTCAAAGGTCTCTTCTAGTTTTAAATCTATGATTCTATTTTTAGAGTGCTTCAATTCTTGACATGCAAGTCTAATTATTCTTATTGTACAAGCAAAGAAGGTTGGAGAGATTAGGTAAATTGTGCAAAAACACAAAGAGTTTAAGTGGCAAAGCTCATACTTGAACCCAGGTTTTCTGACTTTAAGTTGAGCACTCAGAATCATAGAATTTCAGAGTTATAGGGGACTATATGTGCCTTCCCCTCCCCTGAATTCTCTCTACAACATATCCAAAGGATACTTATGCAACTTGAGGACCACCAGTGTCAGGAAAACAGAGCTTCTCATATCAGCCTTTTCCACACTGACCTAGTTTTATTTATTGGAAATTTCCTGACATCAAACTCAAATTTGCTTCTTTGAATCTTCCATCCCAGGTCTTCTAGGATGGCCCCAAAGAACAAGTCTATCATGAAAGCCTTCCACAGGAGAGTTATTTATGTACTCAAAGAGAGCCATCATGCATGTCTCCCTCCCCATTCTCTCAGTCTTCTCTTCTCCATGGTAAAACATCTTTACTTCCTTCAGAAGTCTGACTTCTTTACTTCAAGTCCTTTAATTATTTTGCTTGCCTTTACCTGAATATTAATCAACTAAACTGTGTTGCCCAGAACTGAACATGATTCTCTGGGTGTACTCTGATGAGGACAGAGTATAGTGGGACCATCATCTCCTTCCACCTGGAAGTTGTACCTCTCTTAATAAAGCCCAAGACTATATGTGTTTATTAGTTTGTTTGTTTGGTTTAGGGTTTTTTGCCTGTTTTGTCTCAGTCAATTTACACTGATTGAGCTTATAATCTATTAAGACCCCTAGGTTGTTTTCCATCTTGGTCCATTGTTTCTGAAGTCTCTTAATCACAAAGTGTCCAAGAATATATCATCTTTGTCTCCTGTGCCTTAAATTCTGTAATCTGGTGTCATTGACATCCTTAATGTTCCTGAAATAACATAGTCTATCTCCCATCTCTGGGCATTTTTTACTGGCTATCCTCATAATGTCTGAAATGCTCATCCTCTTCATATCCATCTCCTGACTTCTCTGATTTTCTCCAAGTCCCATCTAAAATTGAACCCTCTCCAAGAAGCCTTTCCTGATTCCTCTCAATGTTCATGTTTTCCCTCTGGTAACATGTACATAGTTGTTTGCATGTGGTGTTATGTCCCCTTTAAGCTTCTTGAGGACTATTGTCTTTCTTTGAATCTCTAGATATTAGGACAATATTGGGACATAGCAGATGCATAACCAATACTTATTGACTGACTGACTAAAATTGACTATAGAAAAAATTCAGGTAAAGTGTTGGAAATACTGAGGCCTTAGTGGAATGAACTTTATCTCAGGGTCATCCCTATTCCTTCAGGTCAGTTGTTGTCACAGAATGGAGACTCAATGATCTTTTAGTTCAATTTTTCTGGCCAGTGGGAAGTAGCAGGGAGAGGGAGGGAGGTGAATGACTGCTGCATCACTACCACCACCAACTGTCATTTTCTCTTCATTGGTCAGAGAGGACAATGGATCAGTGTCCTGGAGTTCTGAATCATTATTTGGCTAATACATGCTTTAGCCTTCTTGGTCACAAGAAGCAGCATTGTTCAGAGGATGAAAGGAGCAAAGGGGCAGGATGAAGAGGGGGATAATCTTTTGTTTAGATAAGAGTCATTTGGTGACCTAGAATCTGAATTTTGCCATTAAAAGTAAGGACTCAGTCCTTGTTTTTCAAATACCCCCATACTAATTAAGAGCATTTTGTACCCCATACAAGGGAAGAACTATTTATATAATATTTTTCACTATTTGTATTTTCCAAAGTATTAAAGCCTCAGTCTCCTCACCTGTAAAATAATACCAGCTCTTTCTAACACATAGCATTTTGTAGAGGAAGTACATAATTTCTGGCAACATGAAAATGCTATACAAATGTCAGTTATTAAGGATGCCCATTATCACCACTATTATTCAATATTATACTAGATATGGTGGCTGTAGCAATAAGAAAGAAAAGAAATAGAAGGAATTAGAGTAGGTAATGAGGAAATAAAGCTATCACTCTTTGCAGATGATATGAAAATCTTATACTTAGAGAATCCTAGAGGATCAAACAAAAAACTACTTGAAATAAATAGCAAATTTAGCAAAGTTGCAGAATATAAAATAAACCCACACAAATCATAGGCATTTATATATGTTATCAACAAAGTAGCAAAAGATAGAAAGAGAAGTTCCATTTAAAATAAATAGATAAAATATTTTTTAATATTTAAGATAAAATAAAATATTTGGGTGTCTATCTGCCCAAACTGAGGAACTATAAGAACACAATTACAAAACACTTTTCACACAAATAAAGCAGATCTAAACAATTGGAAAAATATCAATTGCTCATGAGTAGGCCAATCTAATATAATAAAAATGGAAATTCTACCCAAATTAGTTTATTTATTCAGTGACATACCAATTAAACTACCAAAAATTATTTTATAGAACTAGAAAAAATAATAATAAAATTGATCTGACAAAAAAGTCAAGAATATAAAAGTAATTAATGGAAAAAAAAAGTAAAGAACAGTGGTCTAGCAGTACCAGACCTAAACTCTATTTTAAAGCAGCAGTCACCAAACCTATCTAGTATTGGTTAAGAAATAGGGTGGTGGATCAGTGAAATAGATTAGATAAGCATGACATAATTATCAAAGACTATAGTAATTTACTGTTTGATCTTTGTCTTCTGTGCCTTGAACACTGTAATCTGGTGAGGTTGACTTCCTTAATGTTCCTCAAGTAAGATAGTCCAAAGACTCTTGGGATAAGAATTCACTATTTGACAAAAATTTCTGGGAACACTGGAAAATAATATGTCAGGAACTCAGCCTAGACCTACATCTCACACTCCATACCAAAATATGGTCAAAATGGGTATATGATTTAGGCATAAAAGATGATACTATGAGCAAATTTGGAGAAGGGAGGAATTTATGGCCAAAGAACTACAGAACATTATAAAATGCAAAATGGATAGTTTTGATTACATTAAATTTAAAAAGGTTTTGCACAAATAAAAATAATTCAGTTGAGATTAGAAGGGAAACAAAAAGCTGGGGAAAAATTTTACTATGTGTTTCTAATAAAGGCCTCATTTCTAAAATATATAGAGCATTGACTCAAATTATATAAATACAAGCCATTCTCCAACTGATAAATGGTCAAAGGATATGAATAGGCAGATGAAGTTAAACCATATATAATCATATGAAGAAAAAGCTCCAAATCACTATTTGTAAGAGAAATGCAGATTAAAACAACTTTGAGGCACCACCCCTCACCTATCACTTTGGCTAACATGACAGAAAAAAAGATAAATGTTGGAAGGAATGTGAGAAAACTGGGACACTAATGCATTGTTGGTGCAGTTGTGAAATGATCCAACCATTCTGAATAGCAATTTGGAATTATGCTCAAAGGGCTATCAAACTGAGCATATCCTTTGATCCAGCAGTGCACTATTGGGTCTGTATCCCAAAGAAATGATAAAAGAGGAAAAAAGGACCAACATAGAAAAAATGTTTGTAGCAGCTTTTTTTGTGATACCAAGTAACTGGAAAATGAATAGATGTCCATCAATTGGGAAATGGCTGAATAAGCTGTGGTATATGAAAGTAATGGAATATTATTGTTTTATAAAAAATGATGAGCAGGTTGATTTTAGAAATTCCTAGAAAGAGTTACATGAACTAATGCTGAGTGAAGCAAGTAGAACCAAGAAAAGACCATGCAAAAAATATTTGTAGCAGCACTTTGTGTGGTGCCAAGGAATTGGAAAATGAATAAATGTCCATCAGTTGGGGAATGGTTGAATAAGTTATGGTATATAAAAGTAATGGAATATTATTATTCTATAAAAATGATGAACAATTTGATTTTACAAAAGCCTAGAAAGATTTACATGAACTGATGCTGAGTAAAAACAAGTAAAACCAGGAAAATACTGTACTTAGCAACAGCAGGATTGTGCAATGATCAACTATAACAGACTTGATTTTTCTTAGTGCCATACCAACTAAACTGCCAAAAAATTACTTTATAGAGCTAGAAAAATAATAACAAAATTCATTTTAGTGGGTTCAGTTCCCACTGAGAATAAACTTTGGATGGAAAATGCCATATGCATCTAGGGAGAGAACTATGGAGACTGAATGTAGATCAACATGTACTATTTTTACTTTTTTTCTTCCTCATGGTTTCTGATTTTGTTCTGATTTTTTTCCTCCCAACATGATTCATATGGAAATATGTAAAAAATGAACATAAGTGTATAACAAAAAAGTATTTACATATAATGGGAAAATAATAATGAAAAATAAAAAGTCAGTTATTATTAGCTATGTTTGGAAAGAGATCTTTATGATTATTATTGCTCTCTCCATTTTGCAGATTAGAAAAGGGATAGTCAGAGAAGTCAGATTACACTTGGATTCTGAACTACAATGGGCTTGCCTTAATGTAGAGGTAGAAGAAGCAAGTGTTTATGGATTGTGCTTTATGAACTTCTTTGGATGGCCCCAGTAGGAGGAAATAACAGGGTTTATTTAGTTTAAAAACTAGTATACTTAGAATCAGAGCATTTAGATTTAAGTCCATGATGCAACAGTCATTAGTGAAATGGAACTTTTTTCTCTGACAATACTGAGGCCCTTTCTTGATTGGGGTTATAAAACTAGACTTGAGGTCTGAGCCCTGAATATAAGAAAATGTTTGACATAGGGGAGAATGGAAGGACTGTGCCCAGAGGGTTAGAAGTAAAATTAGACATGCAGCCAGAAATAGTGAAAGCAAGGGCAAGAGGGAAGAATGGGGGGCATAAGTAAAATCTCTCCAGCTGCAAAAAGCTAGATCCTATACAGTTCAACCAATGAGGCTGCTGTATCTGAGAGATGAGATCCAGATACAGCAGTATAGCCAGCAGTGGGATTATTGGGAGAAAAGTTTAAGGAACAATCAGTATCCCAGATGATGAGTTAATTAACTGATTGTATAGATTAGTTATGTATAAATTATATAGAGAGTGGGAAGAAAAACCAAGCCATTGAAAGTACTTATTAGATCAATGGGGAAGGTCTCAGTCTTGGCTCCTGATCTATGTTTGTGTACTGAGGGATTTTTTTGGGGGGGCTGTATTGATAAATATTTAACTACCAGCTTTCTGAGAAAAAAGTTCACAGGACAAATTTGTAAGTTTAATATGTATTATTAACATTTTGTCAATAGCTTTCTAAAACAATCAAAATATAATAAAATATCCCTTGATTTGTAACCTTTGTGCCTTCAGAGGTATAAATGCTCACAGTAGAAGCAGCCAGTAGCTTAGTGGATAGAGTACAAGTTCTGGAGTCAGGAAGACTTGAGTTCAAATATAATCTGAGATATTTCCTATCTGTGACCTGGGCATGTCACTTAACCTCCAGGAAAATGGATCAACTTGAAAAGGAAATGCAAACCACTATAGTATCTTTGCCAAGGAAATTCCAAATGGGATCATAAAGGTTTGGAAAGGATTAAACAACAACAAATGCTCACACTAAAATTTTAACAACCGTCTTTCCAGAATCAGTTTGAGATGACTGTAGCACAAGCCCTGGCTTATGATGTTTCTACAAATTACTGCTGGGCTGCTTAGGTTGGGAAGATAAAGATCCATGTGTTATTTATGTACTATATTTCCATTCTGGAGGCAGTTAGCTATTTTAATATATATAATATATATATAATGTCATATATATATAAAATATAATATATATTTTATTCCGTATGTCTCTCTGAGTATGAGTAAAGAATTCAACACTTCAGTGATTGATTCCATTAAGCTATGCTACTGACTAAATGGAAATTCAACAGAAATAGAAGATTTTTATTGGGAAAAGAGATAGGCAAGAAAAGTTTAGTTGAATAAATTAATTCAGATTGTACCTTTAGACTAACAAGATGAACAAATTTAACACACAAAATGAGTAATGCATACAAAAAGAAAGAATTTAAGTTATAAAGGAAGCCAGTTTTCTGAGAACTATAGAGATCCTGGATGTTCTTTGAGCACTTTCTGGTATTAGATGGCACTCATGATGCTGCAGGGTAGAATTGCCACTGCCTGGTCCTTATTGTTAAATATGTCCAGTCAAATAGTCCTCAGTCCTTAACCACCTTCTGTGGTTAAAACTATGATTATGAACAAGTCTACCTTTCATGGTTATTATCATTGAAAAGGAAAAAAAACCCAATAAATTCTAAGGTGCTACAGAAATGTGAGTTGCTATGACCAGCTCCATGTGCTTCATTCCATCTCTCTGATACTTGAAAGCTCATTGTTAAAATGATCTACATGAAAGCTTGAGTTCTTATTAAGGCAGAAGGCCTTGGGGAAGATAGCCTTTTGAGCTTTGTAAATTGTACTATTGCCCTGGCATTTCTTGGTCACATAAGATCCAAGGTCCATAATAGTTAAAACTGGAGGAAACCTCAGACATCATCTTGTTCAACCTCTTTATTTCACAGAGGAAGAAAATGAGCTCAGAAGTTTACACAGCTAATTAATAGTTTATCTGGGATTAGCAGCCTGACATAATAGAAAGAACACTATATTTACAATAAGATACCCTGGATTAAAATTCTGGGTCTTTTATGCATTCTTTAGAGAGTCATTTCCCCTCTCTTAGCCTCAATTTCTTTATCTGTAAAATAATGAGGTAGGATCAGATTATTTTTAAGTGCCCTCCAGCATTAAATCTATAATTCTAGGACAAAGTATGCTTAGTATCCTCAGATATATCCTAATGACTTTTAAAAAGTGTTTTTTGTATCTCATTTTAAAAGTTTGTACTTGAAAAGTTTAGTCATTAATTTTAAAGATTTTAGTTAATATTTAGTCTCTTTAATTTGCTTTATCAATAAAATTATATTCTTTTTGATTGAATATTCAATAAATATTTCTCTTTCAAAAAACAAATAAAATTCTCTTAGTGCACACTTCAATTACATGTTCTATGAATGCATATGAATTCCAGAAAATATTATGCCATATTTCTGTAACCCTTCTTTAAGCCTGGAATATTTTCATAAAGCTTTTCTCAATGATAAAGAGAATCAGGACTCAACACTGTGTACCTGTTTGAAGGAAGAGAGAATCTCTATCTGCTCTGAGAGAAGACATATGATTTTAGACTCTTTTTGGAGAGAAAGCTAGAGAAAAAGAGAACAGACTTTGGAAGGCAGACATGTGGGAGAGAGCTAATTCCTCAACACATTCATGATTTGCAGCTTGCCTCTCTAGAGACTTTTGGTGACTTTTAGCTGAGATTGAAGCCTCACTCATTTGGCTGCACTGAGATATTTTATTTCTGATGGAAGAACTCATATATTCTGTATAATGTCTAGTACATTCTAATCTCTCTAACTTCTCTCATTTCTATTTGATAGCTGCTTGGATGTTTGCATTCACTACTTATAATGGTCTTTTATGTAACTAGAATTTAGTGGGAAAATATTAAACTTTAGAATATTTCATTTTATGGAATATTATTTTTATATAAGAAATTATCATTAGGATGATTTCAGAAAGACCTTATATGGACTGATGCTAAGTGCAGTGAGTAGACCCAAGAGAACATTGTACATAGCAACAACAAGATTATGTGATGATAAACTGTGAACTTGGCTCTTTTCAACAGTGAGGTGATCCAGTTCAATTCCAATAGACTTGAGAGAGCCATTTGCATCTAGAAAGAGGACTATGGGGACTGAATGTGGATCACAGTGTAGTATTTTCATTTTTTTTGTTGTTGTTTACTTGCTTTTTTTTCTTCCTCCTCCCCACACTTCGATCTGATTTTTCTTGTGCAACATGATAAATGTGGAAATATATTTAGAATAATTGCTATGTTTTACCTATATTGAATTACTTGGCATCTAGGGGAGGGGATTAGAGGGAAGAGAGGGAGAAAATTTTGGAACACAAGGTTTTGCTCAGGTGAATGTTGAAAACTATCTTTGTATGTATTTTGAAAATAAGAAGCGATTTAAAAAGAATATTTCTTTTTAAGAAACAGTAACCAAGAAAGCACCTTAAACGTCAGCAAAAAATTTCTATTTAACAGAATGAGGCAAATAGATATAATTCAAGTCTCAAAGTCTCCACTGGAGAGAGTGGTTGAAATTCCCATGATATCTATCAAAGTTTCCTAAGAGCTACATTTAGACAAATCTATGAGGACATTCAAATAACATTCTGCAGCAACTTACAACACCTTATATTATTTTCTCAGAAATTTCCTCATCTCTCCCCTCAGATAGGTTCCTTCAGACTTGAACACACTCCCTACTCAGTTGTGATATAAAGAGAATATATAGCTATGATTCCAAAGGCCTGATGATAAAGTATGCCATCCACTCTTAACAGGTAGTGGATTCAAGGTATAAAATGAGGCATACATTTTTTGGACACAGCCAGTGTGGGGATGTGTTTTACTTTGGAAAGTTTAGGTGAATTGTTGAGGGTTACAAAGCAAGTAAGTGGCAGAGTCCAGACTTGAACTCAGGTTCTTTAATATGAAAATCAGAGAATGTCAGACTTGAAGGGGACTACATACCTCCAAAAGAATTCTCTCCTTAATGTACCTAAGTAATAATTATGCAATCTTTTCTTCTCAATGGAAGGGAACTTAGGATCTCTTAAGGATGACCATTCTATCCAGTGATAATTCTAATTGTTAGGAAGCTTTTTCTTAGTATCAAATTTAAACTTATCAAAAAAATGTAAATTTTCTTCAAAAGGGACAAATCCATCATGATAGCCCCCCAGGACTGTCCATAATTTTTATGAAGATTTTGTTTTGCTTTTTGTCAATTTAGGACCTGAAGTTAGGAGAGAAAAGGAAGCTCATGATAAGGCTGCTAGAAAAAAAAATGGAAGAAAGTCAGTGTTGCATTAAAATATGCATAAAAGTGAATAGAAGGAAGAACAGGGAGAAATATAAACTAGCAGGGCAACTTTTTAAAAAAATTCTTTTATTTATGTAAGCTTTTACAAAGAGTAATTTACTTTAACAAGGAACAGACATTTCATCACAACCAGTCAGGGGCATACTTATCCTTATGTTACCTGGGTTTCTAAGTGGAATAATCTTAAAATTTAGTTTCAAGCAGGGCGACTTTGAAAGTTACATAGCACATTTATTATTTACTTGAACAGAAAGCCATATATAATAGAGATTTTAGTTCCATGTACAATACTCTTTTTTCTCCTCTACTTTGTATATGGGATTATTATTTTATTAGATGTTTGTTAATTTCAGAATTAAAAAGGCAAGTAAAGTCTTGAACACATTCTATGCTTTTCCTTATTTATGTTCTAGTTCATGCCTCTTTCTGTTTGTGAAATGATTTCACTCTCTCTTCATCAAATGAAATCCTATTTATTCTTTAGACCTAACTTTGTTTCTGTTCTTGTAGTGCTTATAGCGATAGGACATAAACACAGTTAACTACAATGTTCATATAATCTGCCTTTGCCATGTCCCTGGGAATTTCTATGAAAACTCAATGTGGTAAGTGAGCTTTCATAGCAAAGTAGACTACCTAGAGTAACTAAGGTTTTTGTGATTTTGTGCCAGATCTCAAATGATGTCCTGGAGAGGAGAAAGAGGCCATGCTGAACAGATCAATGAAAGTCACCATGTAATGCTTTCAGAGGGCCATGTTTGATGTGGAGTGAAATGATGACTAGGAATAAGAGACTGTGGAAGTATGCACATCCTAAGTTCAGGATGGGGATAGACGTTCATTGCTTATCATATTCAATTTGAGAGGAGAGGAAATGGTGATCTGTGGCCTCTGGAGTTGTTATATAAATCTGACTATTAAACTCCTTTCTGCCTCTTCTTTGTCCAGCCATGGTAACACCCTTAACTTTCTGGTTTTTTTCCTTTATCTTCTTTGGCTGCTACAGTGTTCAACTGATGGGGGAAGAGATAGGGGATAAGAAAATACTTTGATTTCTCTAAATATTTCATTTTCCTGTCTATGTCATCTAAAATGCTTACATAAACCTTAATATTTATGGCCATTAACTCTTGCCCAACTTGGTTATTGTATGTTCAGTTTGAGAAAGAGGAGGGAAATCTTTTCTTAAAGAGGTAAGAAACTATTATTCTTTTAATTCAAACTAGAAGTTGGGTGGGAGCAGACAGAGAGACAGAGGGGGGAGGAAGAGAAAAAGAAAGGGAGGGAGGGAGGGAGAGACAGAGAGACAGAGACAGAGACAGAGAGACAGAGAGAGAATGAGGGATGGAGGGAGGGAAGGAGAGGGAGAGAGACAGAGAAAACGAAAGAGAAATTATGTATTTCACCATAGTCTTGTGAGGTACATGTGAATTCAGAGGTACCTAAGACCAATATGTATATCCCTAAATTCTATCCCTAGAGAACTATGATAGAATAGGGGAGAGAAATCTGCTATTTTAGCCTGAGAGACTTTGGGTAATTAGTTCCTCCCAATCTTCTAGTTAACAGACATTAGCTTTAGAAAGGTAGTTCCTGGACCAACCAACCCTTGAGACTGGAAGCTCACAGGCTACTTATAGAGGTCAGACACATTATATTGTTATGGGCAAATCAAAGCTCTAGGTGAGCTTCAAGGCAGGGAAGATTTGTTATTGATGAAGAAAAGAATAGAAGCTAGAATCATAGAAGACTGTGAGAAGTGAGCATTTCAGTGGTGATAAAGCAGTCACCAAGAAAGTTTACTGATATAATATTCAGAACAAAGAAGCTGATACTTTCACTGTATTCTGCTTTGGTCATACCATCTCTGTACTATGTTCAGTTTAGGATGCTACACTTTTATGAGGGACATTGACAAATCAGAGTACATACAGGAGAGAGCAGATAGAACTTTAAAAATATATGAGGAACTCATTACCTATGCAACTTCTTCCATTTTTGAATAATTAAACATCATAAAGTTCTTCCTAATATTGAACCATAATCTATCCTACTGTGGTTTCTACCCATTGGCAACTGTTCTCTGCTCTGGGGCAATACTCAGTTAGTTTAATATTTCTTCCATCTAATAGCCTTTCAGATATTTGAAACAGTTTTCTTATTTTACCTAAGTATCTTTGAGATAAAACCACTGAATATATTTAGCTTATTTTCCTGGGGTCCAAGTTTTCATTGGTAATTCTATTTAAATTAACTTATACTTATTCAACACTTTCCTGTTTGTAATAAATTTTCTTTTTAAAAAAATTGTTCATAAGCATTTAACTTATTCTTAAGTTTTTTTAATGTTTAAATTTTTTTTTTTAAGTTCCAAGGGGCAGCTAGATGGTGCAGTGGATAGTACTGGTCCTGAATTCAGGAGGACCTGAGTTCAAATCTAACATTAGACACTACTTCCCAACTGTGTGACCCTGGGCAAGACTTAACCTCAATTGCCACAGCAAAAAAAAAAAAAAAAAAAAAAATTAGTTCCAAATTCTTTCTCTCCTTACATCCCCTTTCCCCTTTAAGAAGGCAAGCAATGTGATATATGATGTGAAGTCATGAAAAATATGTTTCCATATTATCCCTGTTGCAAAAGAAAACACATTCCCCCCAAAATAATCCAAGAAAAAATAAAGAAAAGTTTAAAAAATGCTTCAACTGTATTCAGACTTATCAGTTTTTTCTCTGGAAATGAATAGCATTTCTCATTATAAACACTTCCTAACTGTTTGACCCTGGGCAAGTTACTTAACCACCCCCCAAAAAACAAAAACAAAAACAAAACCCAACAACCAAAAAACAAGCCCTTTAGAATTATCTTGGATCACTGTGTACAATATACTTTCCTCACAAAATCTCTGTGAAATAGGTAGAACAAATGTTTTTATTCCCATTTTAAAAATGAGGAAACTGAGATTGGTCTTTATGACATGACCAAAGTGGAGAATTCAAGATTCAAACCCCAAACTTTGGGTTTACCAATAGTTTACTTAATACCCAGTTCAGGTATCCTTAACTTTTTTATGTGTTTCTAGAGCCCCTTTGACAGTCTGGCAAAGCCTATCAATGCCTTCTAAGAATAATATTTTTAAATATACAAAACAAAATATATGGGATTACAATGAAAACCAATGATATTGAAATATAATTATCAAAATATGTTTAAAAACACAAAAATGCTCATAAATCCCATGTTAAGAACTCTTTATTTAAATTGAGAAAATAGGTTGATCTTAAAAGATGATAATTTCTTAGGTATGATATTGGTAATTCACATTCCTCTTACCCTCCTTAATTAGAATACTTATTAGAAGCTTTATCATCAATTATCAAGGAAGTTTGGAATCCTCCCCTCCTTTTTTTTAAACAAAAACTAGTGAATGCCATATTGATTTTTTCTCTTGTAAAAGAATTATAATACTTTTGAGAACACAATTTATTCTCCTTTACAACAACAAGATTTTGGCTTTCAGGGTGATTTGACAAAAGGGTGAGAAAAAGAAGAGAAGAAATTCATTTGGAATTTTCCTCTTTGTGTGACTAGCATTGTATCTACAATGGATGTGTTCACTAAAGATACATCGTGTTTGTGCAAGGAGTGTCTAATAGCTTGCTCTGATGAGCTTTGTAACGAACTTCTCTGGAATCAACATTCCATAACCATTGTTCATTGTGTAGAAAGGACAGGCAGCTGGCTTTGGGACTTCAGCCCTTCTGTTTGCCAATCAATACTCAGTCCCTTTGCCCCACCTTCAGCCTCTGAGCTGAAATGTTAAGCAATATAGGTTTATAGAGCCAGGTACAATGAGAGCAAGCATCTAGCATATAGCTATAGCATTAGAGAAGTATGTATATGCAAATTCAATTTTACATTTTTCTGTATATGCAAATATATTGCAATAAATGTTTTATATAGAGACACACACATATATACATACTATATATGTGTATGTATTTATATATGTGTGTGTATACACAGTACATATTGACAGTAAAATTTCTTGCAATTCCTCACTAGAAGCAAGTAAAATTTTATTATAAACAATATTTTACAAGATAATATGTTCTCCTGATAGCTTTTTTTGAGGAGGCACTTTACCTGCTTAGAAATATTTTCATAGTTTAGAAATATGCCTTAGAGGGTATTGAGGCCCGTATGAAAAGTAGTGAATAGAATGCTGGACTTGGAAGCAAGAACACTTGGGTTTAAATCCTGTCTTAGATTCTTATTTGCTATGGGACTCAGAATGGCCTCAGTTTTCTCATCTATAAAATGCGGTGGCTGAATCTGATGACCTCTAAGGCCCCTCTCAGTTCTAAATCTATAATCTACCACACTGTAGTTTGTTCAGGGTTATAATATCAATACGTGTTAGTGGTAGATCTCAAATGTGAGTTTTCCTAATTTCAAGACCAACTCTTGATTCATTATGCCTTTGTTCAGTGCATTCTTTCTGGATGGAATCACTATGGGTAATTTCAAATCCTGATTTCCATTTCTTGCAACAGTTCACTTTATCAGACTTCCATTATTTCTCCTGTCATATGAATAATAAAGTTGTTGTTAGCTTTGCTGCCAAATTGATATGTCTAAAATATGAATTTGACCATGTCACTTCACTCAAAAATAATCAGTGCCTCCCAATTTCTTCTAGGATAAAAGATAAAATCATTTGCCTGCCATTTAATTTTATTAGCAATAATTCTATTAGAAAGTTTTATTGGTATTTTATTAGAAATAATAATTAGTTAGCAATGAATAATAGCTAATAATGAATGTTAGCATTTAGTTTTAAGATTTACAAAGCACTTTACAAATTTCATCTTATTTAATCATCACAACAACCCTGGGAGATAAGCACTGTTAATATCCCCACTTTATCAATGGGGAAATTAAGGAAACAGTGGCTAAATGACTTGCCCATTGATACAAAGCTTGTAGTTTCTGATCCTAGATTTGAATTCAGGCGTCTCTGACTCCAGGTCTAATGCTTCATCCTCTGTGCCACTTAATTAACTCTAAAGGTGGGGTTCTGATTAACCTTTCTAGTCTTTTTTCCATGTATCCTCCTTGACCTCTATTCCAGTTAAATCAGTCCTACCTCATGTCTCCATGTCTTTGCACATATGGTCCCCCATGTTTGGAATGAACTTGCCCCTCTACCTCATAGAATTTCTAGTTTCCTTCCAAGCACAGCTTGTATACCACTCCTCCACAAGTCCTTCATGATTTACTTCATTGAATCACTGCTTTTTTCTTTTAAAAAAAGTACTTTGATTCCCTTTGTACATCATCTGTACTGCTCATTGATATACAGGTTGAATCTTCTCCAGCAGAATTCTGGAGGGCAGAGACTTTCACTCTTGTTTTTTTATTCCTAGCAATGGCAAGAGCTTTTTGGATGTTTGTTGAATTGAGTTTGTAGACTGGAAGAGAATGAGGTTGAAGTAGATTTTTATGAAGCAATGAAAGTATCATCTAAATGAAAAGACTGCTTATGGAAATATCATGTAATCTACCATATCAATAGTGAAAGAAAAACTCAGCATCGATGTAATGAACACCCATGTCTTATTTCCAATGGTTGGCTCATTATGTAGCAGAAGTATCAACCAAATCAATCAATACCAGTAAGGTTCTGGGAAATCTCTCCTAGATGGATGGTAGCAGAAGGTTACAGGAAGATTCTTTCTGGTGTATTGTCTATTACTGGAGATTCAGTTTTTATAAATTTGTCTGGGGAATAGAGTTTGTACGAAAGTCGGGTGGAAGATGTGGCAGGGCTGGACAGTAAGACAATGCTAATTCATGGATCATTTCTGAGCAAATGAAAATCCAATGTGCAAATTAAACTGTTCCACAGTTATTTTGGATGCCTTGAACTAAGTGTGAAAGGTGCTAGATCATGGAATATCAGCCTGATGGGGACCTCAGAAGCTGGTTTGCCCAATACTTCATTTTCTAGAATAGTACTCTGAGATTCAGCAGCACAATATCTTCCCCAAGATCACACAAATAGTAAGTATCAGAGCTGGAATATCTCCAGAAGAAGTCAAGGATAGAAAGGTCCTATCTACACCAAAATAGTCATAGTAGAACTTTTTTTTTTTTTTTTGTGATAGTAAAGATGCATCATGGCACGGTGGATAGAGATCTGGCCTTGATTCCAGAAGACCTGAGTGCAAATTCTGCTTCTGAAACATCCTGGGCAAGTCACAGCCTCTCCGTGCCCCAGACAACCTCCATAAGATTTGAGTCCAGAGAAGTTACTGATTTGCATTGTTAGAGGAAGTTCCTCACCCAGAAGCTCCCTACATAGATAAAAGCATGGATCTGGTTTAAAAACAGCTAATGGCTAACAGTTATATAATACCTATAATGCACTAAACACTTTACAATGATTATCTAATTTGATCCTCAACAACCTTGGAAAGTAAATTTTTTTTTTAATAAAAGAATCAGAAACAAAGTAGATACCCATCAGGCAGTGGTTAACAAATTATGTTGCATGAATGTGCAACAATGAATATGAAGCCTAAGAAGTATGGGAAGTCATATAAATTGTTGCAGAGCAAAGTGTCACTAGCTAAACAATGTATACTATTAACCAAGTAGAAAGAATAGGAGCAAAATAAAACATACTTGCAAAACAACCAAACAACCCCCTGTGTAATTATAGGGCAGCTAGGTGGTGCAGTAGGTACCTAGAGTCATCAAGACTGAGTTCAAATTTGTCCTTAGTCACTTACTACCTATATGATCCTGGGCAAGTGACATCACCTTGTTTGTCTGTTTCCTCATGTGTAAAATGAGCTGGAGAAGGAAATCACCAACCATTCCAGAATCTTTGCTGAGAACCCCCCAGATGGGGTCACAAAGGATAGGATATGTCTGAAAAATGACTGATCAACTGTACAATTATCATGATCGTTCCTAAACCCTGAAAATGAGATGTGAAAATTAACTTTCCTTATAAAAGTGGGGCATGATAGATGTGGAATACTACTGCTTTTCCTCTAAGATAACCTTGTTTGTACAAATTGTTTACACCAAAGCTTCTTATATTGTGGGTCACGTAACTGAGGTGAAGATCACAAAAAACTTGGCAACAGTAAAAGGCATCAAATATTTCATTAAGATTTTTTATGTAAAAATAAACAAGCACATTCATTTCATTAATATGTGATTTTTCTTTCAGCTTTAATAAAGAATAAAATTAGATGTATATCAAAGAATTATTTTAAAATACATTTCTTTATTATTTATTATCAGTAAATGTTTGATTTGTATACCTATTTTATAAAACTCATATACCCGGGATCACATAAAAATTTCTCAGATAAAAAGGGGTTGTGTAACACCATGATGTACTCATGGTCTCCTCCACTAGACTGTGGACTCTTTGGACTCAGCAACTGATTTTATCTTTCTTTGTATCCCCAGCTCTTAGCATAGTACCTGGCACATAGTAAGTGCATAGTAAATGCTTGTTGGCAGGACATTGAATATACAACCCCCAAACATTTAATGTATTGATTCATTTTGGTGATTTTTTTTATCTTTTAAAAGTTTTTTTTTTTTTAATAGGAAGGCTCACTAGGGAGGTTTAGAAGAAGGGTTATATTCATTTAAACCCAAATGCTATCAATAAATATAAAAATAAAATAAATTGAAGTTTAAAAATTCAGTACAATTCTATCTCAAGTCTTCTGACTTCCTTCTGCACCATACTGATTCTGTTCTGAGAGCTGAGTATTTTCAGGGGCTTTGTTTGTGTTGAACTGCCCTAGAAAACCAAAAGATTACAAACCAGCCTTTTGTACTTTCTGTATTTTTTCCAGAAAAAGTGATATAGGGCTAGGGTGTATAACCCAGTTGTCTGTTCCTGAAAAGTCTCTCTACAGATCTAGTATCTTGAGACTTTGCCTGGCCTACCCTTTGAGAGGATGCTTTCTAGGACCCTGTAACATCTCATAGGTCACTGCTTCTTGTTCTATAGTGTAAATGTAGTGCTGGATGATACAGTGGATAGAGTACCAAACCTAGGTTCAAGAAGTCTAATCTTTGAAAGTTCAAATCCAGCCTCAGATACTTACCAGCTGTGTAAGCCTAGGAAAGTCACTTAATTTTGTTTGCCTCAGTTTCCTCATCTGTAAAAACTAACTAGAGAAGAATATATGTTCTGAATTTATTTATATATGAACATGTTATCCCTGCCATTATAATGTAATTTTCCTGAGGGCAGGGATTTGTGTCTTCCTATCATTAATACTTAGCACAATGCCTAGCACATAGAATGCACTTAATAAATGCAATCAATTCATAAAACCTATCAGATAGATTAAAATAATAGAAGGGGAAAATGACCAATGTTAAAGGAAATATAGAAGAATTGGGACACTTACATGCATTTGTTGGAACTCTGGGCTGATTCTACCTTTTGGAGAGTAATCTATAATTATGCCCAAAGAGTAAAATCATGAAAGGCATTATGTAGCAGGTAAGATTTTTATTGAATTTTTAAGAGAAATAGTTCTAAATGGCAGAAAGGAGAAGGTACATTGTAGGAATGGAGGAGAGTTTGCAAAAGGATAGTTCCAAGAAATGGAATGTTGGGTGTGGAATAACCAAAAGGGTCAATTGGCTGAACATAGGAGCCCATGAATGGGAGTACTGAATATAAAATAAGGCTAGAAAGATAGTTTGGAGTTGAATTATAAAGAACTTTCAATGGTAAATTCGAGGAATTTACATTTAATCTTAGAGGCATTAGAGAACCACTGAAGTTTATTGAGCAAGGTCAGCTGTGTGAACTACACACTAGAAAGAGGAAGGACTTGAACCAGTTGTAACAATAATCTAAGAAAGGACCTAAGCCAGTGGACAGATAGGAGAGATGATGTGGAGATAGAATTGAAAAGGATTGACAGATTGAATATATGGGGTAAGGACATTGAGGAACACAGGATGATTCCAAAGTTGAAAATGTGAATGCCTAGAAGCACAATGGTTCCTTAGACAGAAAGAGGGGTGAATTTTCAAAGATTGTTCATTCATTCATTCATTTAAATGGCACTTGAAATAAATAACAATAGGCAGGATGATTAGCTACTGAATTGGAAAGTTTTGACTTTACACATCATTGGAAAGTGAAACTGGGAAACCACAAGAGGAAATGGGAATTTTTTGAGGATTATTAAATTTTAGAGGCAGTTTGCCTATTTCTAGGCTAGCTTCTGGGGACAATTGAGGATGAATAAAATGATTGTTGAATGGGTAAATAAAGACCAACTCATGTACTTATCTCTAGCTTCTGATAGAAATAATTAAGATTTTTAGATCTTCACAACTAGCCCCATCACTTCCTAGTAAATAGAGGGATTTTATGTCAGATTTTATATTCTTGGACTCAAAGATCACTGCAGATGTTGACTGCACCCATGAAGTTAAAAGATGCTTGCTCCTTAGAAGGAAAGCTATGGCAAATGTAGATAACATACTAAAAATCAGAGACATCACCCTGCCAACAAAGATTCATATAGTTGAGTGTAACAATCAAAGTGAAGACGTCTCACAACTATTGACTAAATTAGGCAAAGCCTGAGGGCCTAATATGGTCAAGGGGGAAAGTAGAAAGTAGTTTGATTTATAGGCTGTCAACATCCCTGAATGAGGGAAAGTGGAATATATGTAACCAATCAGAATGTATGTAAAGGAAAAGGGGGGTGGGCTTGGGGCTTTCTTTGTTCAGACTGCATAAAACTCACAGGTATGTATTGAATATTGGCTCTCCCAGCTCTGGACAACTTATTTGATCCATTGTGGGACCGCCCGGTTCTCACGAGGTCCTGAATAAAGCCTTTGTTCTATACCTTGAGATGCCTTTGAAGTATTGATAATTCAGATGAGGGTCTGAATATCCCACACATAGTCAAAGGTATAGTTTTTCCAGGAGCAATGTATAGTTGTGAGATTTGAACTATAAGGGAAGTTGAGCCCCACAGAACAACAGTTTTGAATTGTAATACTAAAGAAGGCTTTTGAGTCCCTTGGACAGCAAGGAAAAATTCAAGCAATATTTATAAATCTAATTCTGGCTATTCACTGAAAGATTAAATACTGAAACAAATGTTTTGGCCATATTATGTGAAGATGGGAGTCATTGGAAAAGACTGATATTGGAAAAGATTGAAGACAAAAGAATTATAATATGGTAGTGAACTAGATGGATGTAGTGTTGTAGAAAAAACAAACATCAACTTGAACAGATATCACAAGGTAGTAGAAGGAGGAAGGACCTGGAGTGTTGTGATTTATGGACTCATGGTGACATGACAGAAAAAGAAGTATGAGGAAGAGGAGGAAGAAAAGGAGGAGGAGGACAAGGAGGAGGAGAAAGAGGGAGTCATCTTTTAGGGTGCACACTAGCTCTATATAGAAAAGAGCTGGGAAAGGCAATATCTGCATAATCAATGGGATGATGCCTATGCATCTGTTGAATATGAAGTGGACATTTCTAATGAAATGGATAAAAGTTGATTAGTTCTGATACATGTTGTCCTGGAGCAATCTCATTAAAAAAAAAAAAAAAAAAGCTATAACAAACTGCATGAGTGAGTTACCGTCCCTATACATGGCAGCAACAACTCATCAAAGAAACAGCAAATAGCTTCAGAGGCAGAGCGTAATAATGGTAGAGAGCAGAGTTACAATGGGACAACAGTGTGCAGGCAGAGTAGAGTGAGAGTAGCAGCAGAAAGTTGAATTTCAGACCACGACAAGATAATTGAGAAAGATGGATTCCTAAAGCCACAAGACAGCCTTTTTCTTGAAGCCAGAGCTATGAGATGCCTATCTGTCCCTTGCAATTATAATGTACGCTTCTTTCTCTTTTTGGGAGTGTTCCCTAGAACCATCCCCTAGGGAAATTTATAGAATATTGTACCCTTTGATGGAGGGATGCTGACTCATCTGTTATTTACTTTTTTATTTTGTTCCATTTAAATGCTTTGCTATTTGATTTATATTTCCAGGCTGTTTTTTTGGTAGAGAATGAGCTGGGTGGGGGCTTAAATTTGGATTATACAGTAACTAAATGAGAGCTAGAGGCAATCTTAATGAAGTTGCCTCAAACAAATAGAAACAGGGATCATTAAAATAATGATCCTCTGATGACTAAATAGAGATTTAGAAAACCACATATTAATATCGTCTATGTTCAATTTTGTTCAATATTTCACAATTATATTTTGGCATGATTTGACAGAACTCATTAATTCTAAACTTCAGCTGCAAATTTGAGAAAACTGAGGTTTTCTCAAAACCTTAACCAAAAAAGGCAAAGTGACTTGTTCAGGTAGTAAGTAGCAAGGCTAGCTATGAATCTGTGTCTCCCAAGTTCAGTAAATCAATCCTCTTTCTTTACCATGTTGCCTCAAAAATTAAAACTACTAAAAAAAAAATCCCAAATTGACCTCTATAAGCAGGTTGGCTTTGGAATCTCAAGAGGAACCATAACCTACTCTCCTACCTTTCTTATTAGCACCTGTTCATTATTCTGCAATTACTGGTACATCTCAGTTCTCCCATAGAATAAGGGGTTTTAAGGACATCATTACTGAGATGAAATTTTAAGTGTTGCTTTGTTTCCAATAGGATTTTATTTATTGATACACTTTGGTTATCTATTCCAAAATTATGACTTTTTTTTAGTCCTTTAATAAAATAAATAATGGACCAAAGTCGAAAGTCATTGTGACCCAATGACTAAATTGGAACTTGTTTGTTTTTATCATACCCTGTCAAATATATGCTAACATTTTATATGTGAGTGTATCAAGCATTCAGTAGTGATGTTCTGCCTCCACTGACGAAGACTGTGTACACCCACATTTTATTAGATACTCTTTAAACTTCTCTGTGACCAAAAAAAAAAAATTATCACTGGCTAAACTTGTGGTAATATGAGAATTTTCTGGATGTAGCAAGGCAGATCCTTGGACAAGAGAAATAGAATCCATCACTGGAAAGGTACTCCCAAGCATTTCTAATATGCTTGAACCTTCTAGGTTATGTATTTTATCGACACTCTTTAAATATCCAGAGCTATCTCAATGCTAAGATGGGGTATAGAAGTTGGATTTTAGTAGAATCTAGTAGATCAATATATATCTCTGTGTGTGTGTGTGTGTGTGTGTGTGTGTGTGTGTGTGTGTGTGTGTGTGTTTGTAGGTGAGGCAATTGGGGTTGTGACTTGCCCAGGGTCATATAGCTAGGAAGTGTTAAGTGTCTGAGATCAGATTTGAACTCAGGTTCTCCTGACTTCAGGGCTGGTGCTCTATCTACTACGCCACCTAGCTACCCTAGTAGATCAATATTTTAAGGCTAAAACAATATTTTCCTCAAGTTGTTAATATTTAAGTTAATTTAATATTAAGTTAAGTTAACATTCCTAGCTATCCCTCTCTTTAGGCCCACTTTATGTCATATCTAAATAGTTCCTAACAGATTTATGTCCAGCAGGGGATGTGAAGAGGAGATATTCTCAATTCTTCAGTCATTCTTCCTGACATTAAAGTGAAGAAATCGAGTCACCTCGAAATATATAATCCATGAGTAAGAGCCACAAGACAAACTCATCAGAAGTAAAGAACCTAGAAAATATGTATTGCTATCACTACCCATGAGAAGACCATTGGCAGACCATACAGTTTTCCCCTAATTAATTTAACAAAACACTTGAAATTCAGGTCTGAAATGTAGAAGAAAGAAAGTGAGTAGGAGAAAAAGAATGATATGAGATCAGTACAAGGCAATAAGAGACCTATCATCATCTACTTCTTTGTTTGGTGTATGGCTCATGAAAGGTATCAGGTATGACACAAATCAATTTCCATAATGTTTCTCAATTTCCTCATTCCTAGAGGTATTTAAATATTGTGTTTTGTTTGAGAGAGGGTTTTTTGAGTGCTTAGTTCAGGAGAGCAACATTAATTGCAGAGAAACAAGATTCTACAGCCCATGACAAATGAATGTCTGCTTCACTAGGCTCCTCAGATTGAATTGGGAGTTTAAAGACCCCAGAAGAGTGTTTTATAGTCAAGTAACCAATCACTGCTTCTTCTCATTATCAAAATTGGATTTTGGATGGAGATGGAGAATGGGGAAGGAGTTTCTCCCCCCCCCCCCCCTTAGCAGTGAAAGTAGCTGTGTCCATTAGTGTTATGAAGAAGGAAGTACTACTTAGCTTAGAAAATAATGAGCCATTTCTTTCTGACGTTGCCCAAGTAAGTCTTTTGGCAACTTAGCATGAGTATAAACATGGGACTAATTACAAGTGAAAGGAAGTGGCTAATGTGCTTTAGAATTCCCAAAAGTTGAGAGTGAGTGGGCAGAGGGTATTGAACAGAGGAAGCCTGGGAGATGGAGGTGGACTGATAAATGACATTAAATAGTGCTATGTGGTCAAAGAGAACTGATGAGAGTAGAGGAGCAGGTATCAATTTACTGAAGAGAAATAACAGTGCTTATTGTGAGCCAATTAATGACTCAATCAGAATAAAAAACAATGAGCTTCATTTCTTCCCTTTGTTAGGATAGCTCAGATCTGTTTAAACTTGTACTGCATCTAGAATGCTAAGGGTTCTTTCCCAAGTGTTTTCTCTCACATCACTTCTCTCCTTTCCCTTCTTATAACAACAGCCTTAATTAAAGCCATCAACATCTCATAGGTACATTATTCTGATAGTCTTCTAAAAGTAGAATATCAGGTTTAAGGTCAGAGAACTTGATATTAAATTCCAACTTCTCATTTACCACCCATACAAATTAGACGAGCCAATTTACCTCTCTTTGACTTAGTTTTCTTATTTATAAAATGAGGATTAAACAAGATTCTTTTCCGTTCTATTCTAGTCTACCTTTCTGAAATCCTTTCCAGTTGTAGGTAATTGCTGACTTTTATATAGAGCTTTAAAGTTTTGCAAAGCATTTTTTATAAATCATTTCATGTGAGTTGCACAACAATCATGTGATGTTAGTAGTATTGATTCCTATTTTTATAGATTAAGAAATTGAGAAGCAGAGAGATTAAGACATTTACCCCAGGTTGCATACCTAGAAAGTTTTAAGGGAAGGATTTAAATCCAGGTCTTCCAAGGCCCTCATTATTTTTACTGAACCATATTGCCATCAGAAATCTCCCTTTCTAAAAGGGCAGTTTTATTCTGTTACTTCCTTATCAAAAGCTTCTCATGTTTTTGCATTAGCACACAAGGTAAAGTCCAAACTCCTTAGCCTGATGTTGAAGACTTCCATAATCTAACCACACCCAATTTATTCCACTTTAAAAAAAAAAATCTAGTGATTTTGTCAGTATAGGAAACTTCCTGATGGGAAAACTATCTCACAAGGTTGTTGTGGAGATCAAATGAAATAATGTATGCAAAATGCTTTGCAAACTTTATAGATTCACATAAAAGCTAATTATAAGTATTATCTACACTTCTACTATTTTGTACTTTTGAGATTTTTTTCGGCTTTGTTTTTTAGAGGGATGCTGTCCATTCAGTACATTAATTATACTGGTAAGCTTTATTGGAGTAGTTAGGTGGCATATTAGAGAGAGAATTGGGCCTGTAGTACTTTTCCTGAGTTAAAATCTGGTCTCAGATACTTACTAGTTTGTAGCACTGACAAGTCACTTATCCTTTTTTGCCTCAGTTTCCTCATTTATAAAGTGAGCTAGAGAAGGAAATGGCAAACCACTCCAGTATCTTTGCCAAGAAAATCCCAAAATGAAGTCAGGGAAAGGCATGACTGAAATGATTGAATAACATATACACATGTGTGTGTATATGTATACACACATATACATATGGGTATATATATGTGTGTATGTATATATAAAAGATTTATATGCATATATATACAAGATTCTTTCTCAAAACTTATCTTTCTATATTCTCTTCACATACACTCAGATTAAAAACTCTAAATAGAAGACTAGTAAAGCTATTGCTTATTTTTATCCTTTCCCCTGAACTCCAGGCCAATATTTCCAAATGTCTGCTAGACATCTCTGCTCAGATGTCTTGTTGATATCTCAGAATTAATATGTGAAGGATTGAATCATTCATCTTTCCCATGTAACCTGACCCCCTTTCTCTAACTTCTCTATATCTGATTATGATTCTTCCAGATTTGTCACCTTGGCGTCATTTTAAACTGTTGCTTCTCCTTCATCCCTGCATCCAATCAGTTGTCAAATTCTAAAACTTCTATCATTTTGACATTGTCAATCACATTCTTCTCCTTGATAGTTGTTTCTCTTTAGGTTTTCATGACTCTAGTCTCTCTTGATTCTCCTCCTAGCTATCTGATCTCTTCTTCTCAGTCTTATTCCTTGGATCTTCATTCAGGTCTCATTTGTGTGAGAAATAATTCATTTGGACTCCTATTCTATTCCAATCAGTATTAATCAATTTGATAGGATCATAATAAAGTTTTGTATATTAAGTCCCAGAACTGTGAGCTGCAGATTCTAAGTTCATTTGCTTAATTATAGGAAATTAACTAGAGGTCAAGTTCAGTGTGGTAGAGGTGGCTGAACTATATGAAAAGTTCCCCAATATATTTTTGTGCCTCTGGACCATTCTCTCTCATCCAACAGGAGCAAGTGATTATCTTATGACAATTTTATGACTACTTGGTCAGATGCCCGATGCTTTACCCAACATATGATAGCTTGTATCATCTTCTCCTATCTAGCCTAAGGAGAAACTCCTTCATCTTACCATTAACCTAGTTAATGGAGATATCCCTTGCTTCATCCAATTCATGCCTCTGCTGACATTATTTTGCTTTTTTTTTTTTTTTAACATAGGTGACATATATCAACCAATGAAACTATTCTGTATTTGGTATTGCTGTTTTTGAAAGTCTGGCTATTTAGCCCTATAAAAATAGGGTCCTGGAAGAAGGGGTCATCTTAGATCATGAAGAAGATCTGAGGTCCACTTCATTAGAGTGAGCCATAGGCCCTTTAATAAGTGCTATTGACTCAGAGCTCTGCCTCAGTTGTAGATGGAACAATTTTAATCTCCACAATTGCTAATTGGGTATTTCACAGGATTGTCATAAGATCCTCTTCTCTTTCCTTCTATGCTATTCCACTTTATGATCTCCTTAGCTCCCATGGATTCAACAATTATTTCTTTGCAGATGATTCTCACATCTACTTATTAATCCCTAAGCATTATCCTGATCTCTATTCCCAAATTTCTATGTGACTATTGGATATTTTGAACAAGAAATCCCAAAGACATCTTAAGCTCAACATGTATAAAACTGAGTTCATTATATTTCCCCCCAAACTCTCTCCTTGGTATTGCTGTCAAAGATTCCACCATCTTGCTAGTCACCAGGGATTGAAACCTAGGTATCACTCCCAACTCCTCACTCTAGTCTGTCCTTCATCCGTTTGTCAAATTAATCTTCCTAAAGTTTGTATCTGACCATGTCACCTCAAACTCCAGTATCTCCCTCTAACCCTAGGAACAAATATAACACCTTCAGGTGGCATCCAAAAGTCTTTCCTAACTTGACTACTACCTCTCTTTCTAGCCTTCTCATACCTTATTCTATCCCACATATTCTGTGATTCAGTGATACTGACTTCCTTGCTGTTTCTTGAACAAAATATTTCATTTCTTAACTTCGGGCATTTTCATTGGCTTATCCTCATCTCTGACTTTTAGATTCCTTGGCTTCCTCCAAATCTAAAATTCTACTTTCTATAAGAAATCTTCCTGACCCCTCTTAATGATATTGGTTAACTGGAGTTAATCCTAATCCCTAATTAAACTGTGAGCTCCTTGAAAATAGAAACTCTCTGGACTATCTGGACTCTCTTGCTTTTCATTTCATCTCTTCTCTTCTCCTTCCTTTCCTTCCTTCCTTTCTTCCTTCCTTCTTTCCTTCCTTCCCTCCTTTCTTCCTTCCTTCTTTCCCTCCTTTCTTCCTTCCTTCCCTCCTTCCCTCCTTCCTTCCCTCTTCCCTCCTTCTTTCTCTCCTTCCTTCCTTCCTT
>JAJPUD010001038.1:372346-427481 GCA_023553655.1 Myrmecobius fasciatus | reverse complement strand
TTTTTTTTTCTTTTCCTCCCTCCCTCCCTCTCCCCCCCCCTTTTTTCTTCTTCCTTTCTGAAGACAATCAAGGTTAAATGACATGTTCAGGGTCACATAAGTAGTAAGTGTCTGAGACTGGATTTAAATTCAGGTCCTTCTGATTCCAGGCCCTGTGCTATACTCACAGTTCCTCTTAGCTGCCCCTGTCTTTTCATTCTTAATCTCAGCATTTAGCACAGTGTCTGGCCCAACTTGTTTGTTGTTGTTCATCCTTTGTTCTTGAGGAACACAAGGAGATATGGTAAATTTTAAGTGACACTAGATTATGGCATCTTGAAAAAGCATAAATTCTAATCATATTTTCTACTAAAGATATTTTCTTTATAATCCTTAGGAATATTGATCTTTCTATGATTTTTGTTGGCTTCTGTTGACTTGTATGTTTTGCAGTATTATTTTAATGGGATTCTAATGACTAAATAGCATTTTTAGCTAAGAGAGGTATGCCTCTCAGTAGGGAATGCACTTCCTTCATTATAGGTTTTGAAAATCCACTAAATGTCAATTATTTTCATTACGCCCCCTGCTTCCTACAAACTGAGTGCTTGTAGTTTTTCTAAGTTGAATATAATTATATTTCTTGGTCAGCTAGATAATCAATGTGTAAGTGGTATCCTGAGATTTGGTTGACACATTTAAAAGGGAAATTATAACTCTTCTAGACCATTAAGGCACTATTTGGTTCATTGGAAAACATAATGAATAATGGTTTAGTACACTCAAAGAATTAATGCTATTCACAGAATCACTTAGAGACTGGTCTAGGATAACCATTCATGAGTCTTTGCCATTTCTTCTGAAAAATGAGGGTTTATAGTAGTTGATTTCCAGGATCCCTTCTTAATTCTAGTTGTACTTGTCCCAGAACTTAGCTTCCTGATTAGCTTGACAAAGTCTTTGAATTGAATTGAATAATAATGATCTAAGCACTACTATTAGTACTACAATACTACTACTACTACTACCTAGTATTTATAAGATATATAGTGCCTTAAGGTTTTCTAGTCCTTTACAAATATCTCATTTGTTCTTCATAATAATTCTATCAAGGTAGGCCCTATTTTATAGATGAGGAAATAGAAGCAAAAAGTGATTAGGTGACTTGCTCAGTGTCCCATAGCAAGTAAGTATCTGAGGTTAGATTTGAATCTAGATCTTCCTAAGTTCAAGTTTAGTAGTCTACCCACTGTGCTATCTAGCTGCCTAGACCTGAACTTGATATGAGACTCCTACTACCATAGTACCTGAGTTCTAGCTACTCTACTTAAGTAATTATCCCACATCATTTAAAAGAAATGTTACAAATGGCATATCTTTAGTTTGTACATTGATTATTTTTTATAATTCAACTACCTGTAAGAATCTATATTCTATTGCAATATTGTTATAGAATAATAGATTTACAGGTATTTGTTAGAAGTATTGTGAATCTGACCAAGAGGCCTATAAAAAAGAAAGGAAGAGGAGTAAACTGCCCATATTCAACACTATGGACAGTAGCAGGAATAACATAGACAAAGTTACAAAAAGGAAGAACAAAATTTGATGGCAGGCAAAATCCAAGAAACATGAAGTATGAGTAATAAACAGGATCAAGTAGCTATCCTGAAGAAAGGAAGCATATTTAATCTTAATAGGCATCCCTGAGACTTTGTAGAATAGTAATAGTAAGAGCTTGTTTAAATCTTTTATATGTTATGTTATTTGAACCTAACAGAAACTTGTGATGCAGGTACTACTATTATTCTAATTTTATAGGTGAGAAAATTGAGAGAGGTTAAGGATCATATAGCTAATATATGTGTGAGATAGAATTCCAAATTAGATCTTCTGACCCACTACACCAGACAGCTAGGTGGTGAAATATATAGGATGCGAACCCGGAGTCAGGTAGATTTATTTTCATGAATTCAAATCCAGTCTCATACATTTTCTAGCTATGTGACCCTGGTCAAGTAACTTACCCCTGTTTACTTAGCTTGCCCATCTTTAAAATGATCTGGAGAAGAAAATGGCAAATCACTCTAGTATCTTTGCCAAGAAAACCCCAGATGGGGTCAACAAAGAGTCAGACTTGACTGAAATCACTTAACAACAGAAACAACTCACCTAGCTTTGATGAAAATGTGATGAGATGGGACCCAAAATTCAAGTAAAACTCTGGAAGATTATAACTTCAAAAGGAGTGGTAAACTAATCTGTACATTAAGCAGCCCTCCTCTCTCATCTCTTCACCGAGATCACCATGAACATTTCAATCATCATCTTCCTGCTCAAAACAGTATTCAGAATGGGAGGAAGAAATACTAGATACTGCTGGACCCCAAGTGTATCTTCATGATACATCCTAGTATTCTGCCATGTGGACTGAGCAGCAGCATTGTCTCTGGGATATTATTACTGCTTCTAAGTGCCTTAGATGGTGAACTGGTAAAGAGAGGAGTGCTAAATACAGTTCTAATTGTGATCTGGTACTCACAAATTTATAAGATTTAGAGCTAAAAGGAGCCTTAATCAGTCATTAATTTAACCCTTCTTTTTTTACAAAGGAAAAAACTGAGTCCCAATGACCTAAGAAACCCAATCAATTAATGTCAAGGCTAAGATTTCAATCCAAGTCTTTTGACTTCAAATCCAAAGCCATCTCCTACACCAAATATTATATTTTAGAAGATGTTGGATTTGACTTTGTACTACATCCATTGTATAAATTCATACATTCATAGGACATCAGAGCTGGAAGAATTTCCCTGGTGTCCTTCAATACTTAGCTTAAATCTCACTTTCTTAAGGAGGCCTTTCCTAGTTCTCTCTTTTCCTTCCCTCATTCCCCCAAGTTCTGAATGCCTTCTCCTTTCAGATGACCTTTATATATTCTCTACATATTTGGTTAATAACAATGATAATGATAATAATAACTACCATTCATATAGCACTTACTATGTGTCAGGCACCAAGATAGGTATTTTACAAATATTATCATATTTGATTTTCAAAACAACTCTGGGAGATAGTTTTGATTATTATTATTAATACAATTGAGGAAACTGAGACAAAAAGTTAAGTGGCTTGCTCAGGGTCACATAGTTAGTAAATGTAAAAGGCCAGATGTGTGAATTCAGATCTTCCTGACTTTATCCCCAGTATGCTATCTGTTTGTTAATGGTTAATTAATAGTGGTCACCACCTGGAGATCAATATATCTATTTATGTACATGTTGTTCTCTACCTTCCCTACTTCCTTTTACCTGTGAACATCTCTAGAGGAGGAACTATATTTTGCCTTTCTTTGTAACCCCAGGGCTTAGCACAGTGCCTGCCACATAGTAGGTGTTTAATAAATGTTTAATAAATGTTAATAACTAACCTCAAGGATCATTTGGTTCAGTTCTCTCCTTTTACAGAGTGTGCTAATCACAAAAATACTCATAAATCCAGCTGAATTTTCCTTGGGAATTTTATTTAATGATAATTCTGTAGTCTTGACATCCATGGTGTTCTTGTGTTTGCTTTGTCATTTAGCAAAATGCTCTATTTATCACCTGGATGTTTTTCTGGGGAACAACAGTGAACCAGTTTCTACTGTGTGAAGGACTGACCTCTCAATTTACACAGGATGCTCTCGGTTCTAGTCTTGCTAAAACCTGGATTTTGTTTGTCTATTTAGTTTCATTTCAGTAATGATGTAGAGTGCTGGACTTTGAGTTAGGAGACCTGGGTTCCCTTCCCATTTCAGACACTTTCTAGCCATGGGCAAATCCTTGGTTCCTCCATCTGTAAAATGGTAATAATCACAACTAGTATTGAGACCTTAAAGGTCATCTAGTCAAATTCCCTCATTTTACAGATGAGGAAACTAAGACACCAAAGCTAAGTAATTGCTCCAGAGTCACAGATAGTAATCAGAAGAGTTCTCAAAGAACTGGAACCTCTGACTCCAAAGTCAGTGAACTCTCCATGGCAGCATGCTTGCCCTCTGTTCCTCCCAGTATTGTTTGAGGAAAATGCTCTGTAAACCATAAAAGTTATAAGAATAAGGACTGTTATTCATTTGTGGATATAGTTGGACAGGTAAGGAGGAATCCTGCAAGAAAATGATCTTGAGGCAGATGAATGATGACCATGAGAATCAATGTGGTTGAAGATTTCCAATGTGAGTGGGCAGGAGCTGGAGAAGGGAAACCAAAGTGACCCAAGAGATCTGGAGGGAGGCAGCCTTGAAATGTGAAGGCTTAAGCCTGAATTACAGCTCTGCCCCTTATTAGCTGTCATTTGTGACTAAGTAATTGAAATATTGTACAGGCTTCTCATCCTACCATGGACCTTGCTCAGTTCCAGTTTTTTTTATCTGTAAAATCAAAATAATAAAGGATTTATACTAACTACTTTAAAGTTTTTTGAGAATCAGAAAAGATAATGAGTGAAAAATTGAAATCCATAAAGCACTATAAATATAACTACACAGATTATATAATAAAAGCATAATATATTATTATGTATTTTGCTTTTTATTATATATGCTGTCATGTGTCATAAATATATATAATTATATACACACCTATGTGTATATATATATGCATATACATACACACACATATATAGATATGTATATATCATTAAATTATATCTTTAGAAATTATTAGTGATGAAAAAACATTGGAACTAAAAATATTTAAGACTTAGAAGTAATTTTAAAGTTTGTTTATTGCCTCAGCTCTAGTTCTGTAAAAGATAATTTATGGCATCACAATACATGCAAGCAGGAGTATTCTCTGGGACTATGGTTCCCAAACTAGTGTCCATCCATCCCAAAGAGGTGCAGTGATTATATGGTAAATAACCATATTATCTGATTGAAATTACTATTTAAATAATATAGGACTTTATAAAATATAATATTCAAGTAAATGACATTCTGTCTCTTAATAATTAGTGTGACCATGAGTAAGTCACTTGGCTTGTCTGAGATGACTTGTCTACTCAGTTATAGAAGACTAGTGTTCTTTCAGGTGATGGAAGATCCCATACTTCTGGAACCACGGATCTTTGAAAAGTTGACAATGTTTCATTGCCTTTAAAGTTTGCTTCCTTTGTGCTCCTACCTAAAAAGTCAATTGACTTTTTATCCATTTCTCACTTCCTTTACTATTTTGTATAATATTCTCCAGTAAACTCAATGGAACTTGACTTGTTTGATATTAATTATTATAGAGATCTTAGTATCATAGGATATAAGAATTGGAAGAGAGCATTTTAAGACTGTCTAGTCCATTCACATCTTACAGATGAAGAAATTGAGGACCAAGCACATAAAGTGCCTTGGCTATGTCACACAGCTAGTTAGTAGCTTAGTTCCTCAAACTCCCAGGTCAGTATTCTTTTCAGTACATACTACATTGCTCTTAGAAAATCATAGTCCAGTATCCATTAAAAAAACAAACATTCCAAGCTCCTGGAGGAAAGGATCTATTAATGATGTAACATAATTAAAATCATTGAAGTAAAAAAATTAATGGTATTGCAAAATGCGCAAGCAGAGATATTCTCTGGGACCAGGGTTTCCAAACTGGTGCATTATCTATCCCAAAGGGATAGAGCGAATATTTAGTCAATTACCATATTTGATTGAAATGAATCTATTTTATTTCTTATGTACATATCTATTTCCTTCATATTGAAGAGAGATATGAAAAGATTTTTCTTATGTGAATATATATGGTAAACTATAGAGTGTATTTCCATTTATAAGAAATAAAGGGCAGAGGAAGGTTTAGTGAAAGCCAAGGAATACTGGGATTGAAAGAGGTTGGAAACCCTTACTCGATAGCCCAGGTTACAGGACATGAAGATGCTGGGCTATAAAAGTCAGTGAGGCTCTTCCTTGGAGGAATAAATGGGAAGAATGCTTACTGGTTGCTGGTTCCCTGGCTGCTGGCTTCCTGGTTGTTGGCTCCCTGGCTGCTGGTTCAGGGGCTGAACTGGTAAAGGTGGGGTTTTCCCTTTGGATATCTGTTGACTGTTCTTTGAAAGTTGGTAAGACTGACTCTGAAGATCCAATAAAGAAAAAAAAATGCTCAAAGACCAGCCAAACTGTGACTTTTGAAAAATTGAAAATAACTCACAATAAGGCTAACTATGCTAATAAATAAATGAAATTTCCTTCAAGGCCTCAGAGCTTTGAAGGGTATTCTAGAAGTGTGTCTTAGTATTTTTCAAAGGTAACTTACAAAACTACTGTTCATGATCTTAGAGGTAGAAGACCTGCCTTCCTTTAGTTTATCAAATAAAGCTTCTTTGAAGATAATGTCTTTAGGGCTAGAATCTTGAAAATGTCTCAACAAATATGGGACAACTAGGTAATACAGTGGACAGAGTGCCAGGCTTGAAGTTAGCAAGAACTTACTTCAAATCCAGCCTCAGACAATTACTAGCTGTGACTGGGCAAGTCACTTAATATTAACCTGTCTGTCTTAGTTTTCTCAACTGTAAAATGGGGATGGTAATAGTATCTACATTATAGAGTTTTTGAGAGGATCAAATGATACATTTGTAAAGTGCTTGGAGCATAGTAGGTGCTATATAAATGTTTATTCACTTCCTTTCCCTATTTCCTAAATAGGCAGAAGCAGAAAAATCTTGTAAGCAATGCTCTAGTTAGTACAGATACACATAAATATATGCATGTATACACACATACACCTTATTACATTTTATAAACCCTCTTAAGCATCACTTGTAATGACAGGCAAGCACAATTGACCTCAGGGATTTTTTTTGTCCTTAAATGTACAATTCATCAAAATAAGGAGAACCTGTATTCATCAGCAACTTTTTTATAATACCCATATGATATCAAGGAATGTCAAATGTTAGTGTTATTAATGGACATCTAAGCCCAAAGTAAAACATTTAGTCTACTACCTCAGTATTTTCATATATGTTTGATGCTAGCTGGATGAAATCCCTGGATGACTGAATTTTTCCCTTTACATCCACATTGCATGATGCTTTGTTTAGACAGAATCGTAGCCAACACATCTCTTCTGCTATCTGATTGGCACATTTGTAAAAGGAGCTGAAATTCTCCCCAACCAAGACAACTATGGAACTAATGATTTGTGCGATTATCTGAGGTGCAGCAAAAAAAGCCTTTATTTATTCATTTACCAAATATTGATTGCATACCTATTATAGGTAAGGCACAGTAGTTTATTTTGTTGCTTTCTTAAAATACATTTCTATCTTTTTTGCTTGCTTAGGATACATTATTTCTGAGTTAATTAACTGGATTCTACACAAATTGATGCCCAGCATGTGCTAAAATTTTGGTGCTGCATAGTTGAAGTGAATAAGAAATTGCATTGCCCCGGGGGAAAAACTTTGTATAAATCAATCTAGATTTCAGATTGTAAATTTGTATCATCACATATATTTACTAAATTCATATGACTTCTCATCCCATGCATGATAAAATTAAGACTTGATTACTATGTTGACTACCCCAGTGAAAAGACTACTTACATGACTGTTGCCCATTTTGTAGATTTCTTGGATGACCAAGACAGAAGTGGTGTGTAGGTCATTAAGATGATAGTGTTAGGAGTGCTGAAGGTTTATAATACTTCTCTAAGGGCTTGGAACAGTTTCTCTCAGGTTAATAAGTAACTTATGAATTTAATTTGAATAAATTGTTGGAGGTTTCTTTTTTCTTTCAGAATATACTGTTTTTTATTCTGATGCATAGCAACAGCATTTCAATAATAATTATTTAGAACTTAGAATGGTCACGTGACCTTGGTCAGAAATCTCATTCAAATTATTAATTGCATTAATTGATAAAATATTAAGGTTTATTAAGGTGAATAATTAATTCCTAGGCTTTGGTGGATCAAATGAAATATTCTGTCTTACTGACATGTATTTTTTTTTTTCAGTTGGTCTAGTAGGATCTCAGTTTCTTCATCTATAAAGAAAGGAGTTGGATCAGGTGCCTTCTAAGATCTCTCTCTGAATTCTAAATCTATGATATTAAGCAAGAATCAGTGTTAGCCTATCAAGTAGAAAGGGTTTTTATTGTTGTTTAGTGATTTTTGGTCATGTCTGACTCTCATTGGGGTTTTCTTAGCAAAGATACTGGAGTGATTTGCTATTTCCTTCTCCAGCTCATTTTACAGATGAAAAAACTGAGGAAAACAGGGTTAAGTGACTTGCCCAGTATCAAACTGCTAGTAAGTATCTGAGGTTGGATTTGAACTCAGGTCTTTCTGACTCCAGGCGCTGTGCTCTATCCATTGCACCTTCTAGAAGCAACAAAACTATTTTGGCAATGAAAGCCTCTTAGAATCTGTCCCCATGTTATTTTCCTGACATTGTAGTGTTCCCCTTTATGTACTTGACCTTCTGATTTATTTATCAGTTAATCAGATGTATTTATTAAGAGTTTGCCTACTCTGTAATCCAGTCCCAATGGCCTCCTTGCTGATCCTCACATGAGACACTCCCAAATCCCATGACATTTTCTCTGGCCATCTTCAATGCCTGGAATCCTCTTCCTCATTTGCTTCCTGTTTTCCCTGGATTTCTTCAGGTTTTAGCTAAAATACTCTCCTCTGTTGTTGTTGTTGAGTTTTTTTAATTACGTGTGACTCTTCATAACTCTATTTAGGGTTTTCTTGGCAAAGACGGGGCTCATTTTGCAGATGAAAAAACTGAGGCAAAAACTAATTGTCTAAGGCCAGAAATTGAATTTACAAAACTGAGTCTTTTTGATTACAAGTCAAAGCTCTACTCACTGTGCTACCTAGTTGCTCTGCTTCTCTGAGAAATCTTTTTCTAATTCTCCTTAAGGGCAGGGACATTCCTTTACAATTACCTGCAATTCATGTTGTCTATATCTTGTTCACATGTGTCACTCATTAGAATGTAGGTCCCTTAAGAGGAGGGAATGCCTTTCTTTGCATCTCCAACTATTAGCATAATGCCAAGTGCTACATACATTGCATTTATTTTTAGCCTTTTTCCTATGTATTGATCAGTTATGTTGATTTTTTCTTTTGTTATGTAACAATAATAGCAAGCATTCAATTGTTATGTAACAATAATAGCTAACATTCATAAAGTGTTTTAAGGTTTGTAAAGCTCCTTATAAATATTTCATTTTAATCTCACAGCCCACCCTAGGAGCTGTTATCATCTTTATTTACATATGAATAAACTGAGGCAGACAGGTTAAGTGACTTGCCTAATCTCATAAAGCTACTAAGTCATCAGAGACAGAATTTGAATTCAGGTCTTCCTGACTCAAGAAACAGTTCAGATTGGGGGAGACACAAAAAAGCAAAAGATGGCAATTAGTGGGTTTTAAAATACCTTCTCTTCAAAAGATTCATATTATGGGGGGAATAATGTCAGTAACTATGTACATGCAAGATAATAGTGTAAATGGAAGGTGTTTTCCTCAGAGGGAAGACACTATTAGTGTGTGCAAGGGATCTGTGTGTGTGAGGAGGGTGGAACAGTGACAAGGAATGGCGTGCTGCAAAAAGTGGGATTTGAGCTGATCTTGAAAGAAGTCAGAAAAGTAGAAAGAGGAGGTGAGAAGGCATTTCAGGCCAGGGGAACATTAGGGAAAAGATACAGTAGGGAGATAGAATTCTGATAGCAAGGGGACCAGTGTCATTTTATTGTGGAGTATGTGGTGGGGAATGAAGTATAAAAAGATTGGAAAGGAAGGAAGGTGCCAGATGATAATGGACTTTTAAAATCCAACAAAGGATTTTATGTTTAATAATGCAGGTAATAGGGAGCCATTAGAATTTACTGAGTAGTAGAGAGGGTGTGACATAATCAAACCTGCACTTTAGGAAAATCTCTGGCTGCTGTGTAGAAGATATCACCCTTTGTTGTCATTGTCCTGCCTGTCACCCATATCTGGAAAACCCTCCATCATAATTTCCTTCTTTTATTTTATTTTATTTATTTATTTTTATAAAGCTTTTTATTTACAAAACATATGAGTGACCTTTCAACATTGACCTTTGCAAAAAACTTTTTTTTTCCAAGCTTTTCCTTTCCTTCCCCCCACCCCTCACCCCTAGATGACAGGTAATCTAATACATGCTAGATAGGATAAATTATATGACAAATACAATACATGTATACATATCTATACAGTTATCTTACTGCACAAGAAACATCAGATCTAGAAAGAGAAGAAGAAAAAAACAACCTAAGAAGGAAAACAAAATGCATGGAAATATTCACAGAAAGCGGTAAAATGCTGTGTTGTGGTTCACTCTCAGTTCCCACAGGCCTCTCTCTGGATGTATATGACTATCTTCATCGCAGAACAACTGGTTTGAATCACATCATTGTTGAAGAGAACCATGTCCATCAAAATTGATCATCGTATAGTCTTGTTGCTGTGTATAATGTTCTCCTGGTTCTGCTGATTTCACTCAGCATCAGTTCATGCAAGTCTCTCCAATCCTCTCTGAAATCCTCCTGTTGGTCATTTCTTACAGAACAATAATATTCCATAACATTCATATACCATAATTTATTCAGCCCTTCTCCAATTGATGGGCATCTTTTCAATTTCCAGTTTCTTGCCACTACAAAAAGGGCTGCCACAAACATTTTTGCACATGTGGGTCCCTTTCCCTCCTTTAAAATCTCTTAGGGATATAGGCCCAGTAGAAACACTGCTGGGTCAAAGGGTATGCACTGTTTGATAACTTTTTGAGCATAGCTCCAAATTGCTCTCCAGAATGGTTGGATCCGTTCACAGTTCCACCAACAATGTATCAGTGTCCCAGTTTTCCCACATCCCCTCCAACAGTTATCATTATCATTTCCTGTCATTTTAGCCAATCTGACAGGTGTGTAGTGGTATCTCAGAGTTGTCTTAATTTGCATTTCTCTGATCAATAGTGACTTGGAGCACCTTTTCATGTGATCGGAAATAGTTTCAATTTCTTCGTCTGAAAATTGTCTGTTCATATCTTTTGACCATTTGTCAATTGGAGAATGGCTTGAATTCTTATATATTTGAGTCGATTCTCTATATATTTTAGAAATGTGGCCTTTATCAGAACCTTTGGATGTAAAAATATTTTCCCAGTTTACTGCTACCCTTCTAATCTTGTCTGCATTCATTTTGTTTGTACAAAAACTTTTAAACTTGATATAGTCAAACTTATCTATTTTGTGATTAATGATGACCTCTAGTTCTTCTTTGGTCACAAATTCCTTCCCCCTCCACAGGTCTGAGAGGTAAACCATCCTACATTGTTCTAATTTGTTTATAATATCATTCTTTATGCCTAGATCATGAATCCATTTTGACCTTATCTTGGTATATGGTGTTAGGTGTGGGTCAATGCCTAATTTCTTCCAGACTAGTTTCCAATTATCCCAGCAGTTTTTGTCAAATAGTGAGTTTTTATCCCAGAAACTGGGGTCTTTGGGTTTATCAAACACTAGATTACAATTGTCATTGAGTATTTTGTCCTGTGAACCTAACCTATTCCACTGATCCACTACTCTATTTCTTATCCAGTACCAAATGGTTTTGGTGACCACTGCTTTATAATATAGTTTTAGATCTGGTGCAGCTAGGCCACCCTCATTTGCATTTTTTTTCATTAATTCCCTTGAAATTCTTGACCTTTTGTTTTTCCAGATGAATTTTGTTGTTATTTTTTCTAGTTCAGTTAAATAATCTCTTGGGAGTTTGATTGGTATAGCACTAAATAGATAGATTAGTTTAGGTAGTATTGCCATCTTTATTATATTCGCTCGACCTATCCAAGAGCACTTGATATTTTTCCAATTGTTTAGATCTGACTTTATTTGTGTGGAGAGTGTTTTGTAGTTTTGCTCATATAGATTCTGACTTTCCCTTGGCAGATATATTCCCAAATATTTTATACTATCGATAGTTATTTTGAATGGAATTTCTCTTTGTATCTCTTGCTGTTGCATTTTGTTGGTGATGCATAAAAATGCTGATGATTTATGTGGATTTATTTTGTATCCTGCAACTTTGCTAAAGTTGTGGATTAATTCTAATAGTTTTTAAGTTGATTCTCTAGGGTTCTCTAAGTAGACCATCATATCATCTGCAAAGAGTGATAATTTGGTTTCCTCATGATCTACTCTAATTCCTTTAATCTCTTTTTCTTGTCTTATTGCCAAGGCTAGCATTTCTAATACAATATTGAACAGTAATGGTGATAGTGGGCAACCTTGTTTCACCCCTGATCTTATTGGGAATGGTTCCAGTTTATCACCATTACATATGGTGCTAGCTGATGGTTTTAAATAGATGCTACCGACTATTTTAAGGAAAAGTCCATTAATTCCTATACTCTCTAATGTTTTTAATAGGAATGGATGTTGGATTTTATCAAATGCTTTTTCTGCATCTATTGAGATTATCATATGGTTATTAATATAGTCAATTATGTTAATAGTTTTCCTAATATTGAACCATCCCTGCATTCCTGGTATAAATCCTATTTGGTCATGGTATATTATTCTAGGAATGATTTTCTGTAATCTCTTTGCTAATATTTTATTTAAGATTTTTGCATCAATATTCATTAAGGAGATTGGTCTATAATTTTCTTTCTCTGTTTTTGTTTTACCTGGTTTAGGTATCAGTACCATGTCTGTATCATAAAAAGAGTTTGGTAGGAGTCCTTCATTCCCTATTTTTTTGAATAGTTTATATAATATTGGAGTTAACTGTTTTTTAAATGTTTGGTAGAATTCACATGTAAATCCATCTGGTCCTGGGGATTTTTTCTTAGGGAGTTGATTAATGACTTGTTCTATTTCTTTTTCTGATAATTTCCTTCTTTTAAACTGCTGAACTTCCTGGGAACCAAGGAAGGACCTCCAACCAGAAAGTGGGTTCTGAACTTGCTCAAAGGAACCAGTAAAGTCAGGAAGCAGAGATGACAAAGGAAAATATTCCAAGACATGGGTGACAGCACCTGCAAAGTATGGAGATGGAGTGTGTAAGGAATAGCAACTAAGCTCTTTCGATAGCCTTCTATTCTATCAAAACTAGGAGCTTTTGATGGCTTGCACTGGGGTGGTGGTAATATAGAAAGAAGGGTATGTAGACAAGGGATATTTTAAAATTTGAAACTGCAAAACTTCAAAATGAATTTGGTAGTTTTATTTGTACAAAAACTTTTTAACTTAATATAATCAAAGTTATCTATCTGGTGTTCAATTAGGAGTTCCAGATATTCTTTGGACATAAATTTATTCTATCTCCACAGGTCTGAGAGGTAAACTATACTACATTCCTCTACATTTGCTTACAATATCACTCTTTATATCTAGATCATGAACCCATTTAGATCTTATCTTGGTATGTGGTGTTAGGTGCGGGTCAAGCCCTAATTTTTTCCACACTAATTTCCAATTTTCCCAGCAGTTTTTGCCGAATAGTGAGTACTTATCCCAAAAGCTGGGGTCTTGCATGAACTGATGCTGAGTGAAACGAGCAGAACCAGGAGATGATTATACACAGCAACAACAATATTACATGATGATCAATTCTGATGAACATGGCTCTCTGCAACAAAAAATTGTCTCAAACCAGTTCCAATTGTTCACTAAAGAAAACCATATACACCCAGAGAGAGGGATATGAAATATGGACCACAACATAACGTTTTCATGCTCTCTATTGAGGTTTGCTTGCATTGTGTTTCCTTTCTCTGATTTTCTTTTTTTTTTTCTTGTAGATAGGATTTTTCTTGCACAACTTGTCAAGTATTTCAACATTATTAACATGTAGTGGACTTCCTGCCTTCTAGGGGAGGAGAGGGGACTGGGGGTAAAATTTGTAATGGAAAGCTTTGTAAAGATCAATGCTGGGGAACTACCCATACATATGTTATACAAATAAAAAGCTTTAATAAAAACCAAAACCAAAACAAAACAAAACAATGAATTTGGTAGGTAGGGTGAAGGATGCCACTGAAGTGGTGAGCTTGGGAAACTTAAAGTGATGCCCTTGACCATAATGGGGAAAAGTTTGGAAGAGGGGAGGAAGAAAGGTAATGAGATTTTCTTGCCTGTATTGAATTTGAAGTACCTATGAGCTTCAAATTTATCTGGTGAATAAAGCAACTATTTTCACTAGGTACTTTATTCTTAGATCAAAAAACAAATAAACAAACTAACCAACCTGCAAATGTTGCTCACAAAAGAATGGAAATTGGATTTCAGATGCTATAGTTGTAATTTATTTCTAGAAATGAGTTGGAGCCAATCAAATGATTTCAAACAAAATTTAAAAGAAAAATAAAATAAATAATGCAAACTTGTGGAAAAGTTTTTTGTTATATATATTAACACACAGTTCTAGATTCACAAAAATTTCCTTGGGAATCCATTAATTGAATTTTAGTTCTAAGCTAAAAATTGATAAATGAAGCATTTTTGGTGTTTAGAAAACATTTTCCATGTGTACGTATATATTAGTTATCTATAGATGAATACCTATATACACATACATATGTGTGCATTTCTCTCTCTTCTCTCTCTCTCTCTCTCTCCCCAAATATATTGGATGCTATGGGACATCCAGTTTGGAATGTCCAAAAGTCACTTGATGATGTAGAATTGGTACTCAGGAGAGAGATCTAGACTAGAAGAAGAGATTTAGGACTCATTTGCACAGAGATGGGAGCTAGTAAGATCACAGAGTGAGATAGTGTAAAGCAGAAAGAGAAGAGAGTATAGGACAGAACCTTAGGAGACATCCCCAATTAATAGGTGAGACATGGATGAAAAAGCAGTTTTAAAAAAGACTGAGAAAAAGTGATTGAATAGATAGGAGAACTGGAAAAGAATAGTCTCATGACATGAAAAAATAAATTAGAGAAAAAGTGATTCTACAATGTTGAATGCCACTGCTCAATGCCATTGAGGGAAAAAAACAAACAAAAAACAAACCTTTAGATGTGGCCAGTAAAAGATGACTGATAAATTTAGAAAGAACAAACTGAATGATAGAAATAGAAACCAGATTTTACATGGTTTAGGAACCAATGAAAGCAGAGGAAATAGAAAAAATGAGAGTATCTGTATAAGTGTCAAAAAAGTTTCAGTGAAGATTCTTTTCTAGTATGGACTAAATGTTCTCTGATATCTCCAGTTCCAAAATTTTGTGATTCAATTCTCCATTTATCATCATGAATAAGATCAATAATAGTGTCAGAGACTTATAGGAATTTAGATTTAGAATTGGAAGAGACTTTAGAAGTCATCTGGGACTTCTTATTTTTTTATTTTAAAATGAAAAAATATTAATAGCATCAGTAATTTATAAAATTTATCATTATATTTTATTTTTAAAATAAGTTTTATTAATGTCTTTTATTTTTGACATCAGAATTCTTTTTGTAAAGGCCTATTCCTCTCTTTTTCCTTGCATAATAAAGAAAAGCCAATTAAGCAAAAAAAAAATTCAGTGTGGTGGTAATAATATTAATGATAATAATAGTTAATGATATTTTTATGTTATTATATAGAGGCAGCTAGGTAGTACAGTGTCTGGAATCAGGAAGACCTGAATTCAAATCCAACCTCAGATATTTACTATCTGTTTGACTCTGGGCAAATTATTTATCTTTGTTTGCTTCAATTTCCTCATCTGTAAAATGAGTTTGAGAAGGAAATAGCAAACCAATCCAGTATTTTTTCCAAGAAAATCTTAAATGGTATCATAAGGAGTCATACATGACTGAAGAACAATATTTTCTTATTGAATCCATTTTACAGATCAGGAAACTGAAGCCAAAGGAGGCAAAAGTAATGATATCAGTTAATATATATAACATTTTCCCTCCCAGTTCCTGTGAAGTGTGCCTCATATCATTTCTCCAAGACAATATTGATCCTTCTTAATTTATAGATAAAGAAAATGTAGACCTACAAAGGTTAAATTATTTGCCCATGATCATTCTGGTAAAATCAGCTCTTCCAATTCCCAGACCTCAAGCTATTATTGTTATTATTATAGTTCAATGACACTGACTTTTGTGGGTTTTGTGGACAAGCTTAAGAACTGAATTGAAATTTATAACATTTTTTAATAATGGTAAATATATGTTTCAAGTTCCAAATAGTTGAACAGTGAAATTTAAAGCAAAACTTGTGTGTAATTTGGGGTTTAACTGTACAAGCCTCATCTGAACCAGATTGTAAAATCCTTGAGATCAGGACCCCAGGTTTATACCTTTTTGTATCCCCAGCATCTCAATCTAAATTAAAAAAGAAAAATATGTATTTGCACATCCAGAACTACCTAATATTGAATCTAAGACTGGTCCTGAACAACATGTTCTAACTATTGGAACTACCTAACAAGAAAGCAACTAAACTCTGAGTTATTTACTCAGAAAGGTCATTTCAATTATCTGGCTTATATTTAGAATCTGAGGAAAATTTAAGGATCTGAATAAGAAGATTAAATAAAGATTTTATGTAATACATATATGAATAACATGATGTTGCCACAGAGCCAAAGATGAAGGTCCTCTTTCCATAATCATATATCATCATGGGCAAGAATGGATGAAGAACTGGTATTAGAGGAAATGGATAACTCAATCATGAAGGTAAGCCTTATGAGGTCTTCAGACTGAGTTTCTACATCTGATAGGAAGTTCCTATAAAAACAAACAAACAAACCACAACAAACTGTTATGTATTATTTTTGTCTTATTCTAGTAGTATGTAAATTTTAGGAGCTGAAAGGTTTGTAATGGCCTTTACTATTGAAATATAAGATAATGGCTTAAGAGCTTTCTGGGCTAATCTATTGACCAGATCTTTAATGATAAGACCCTCTAATTTTGGTTCCAGTATTTTGAAACTTCTCAACTTAGATGGGCACACCTTATCTAGATTGTTGACTGAGAAAGTTTTTTTTTTTTGTTTTGTTTTGTTTTGTTTTGTTTTGTTTTCTGTGGTTGCTTTATAGTTGGGGGGGGGTGTAGTTTCACAGTTTTGGTCCTTCACTGTGGTATCTTAACTTCTCCCCCCTGAATTTATATATGAAATAAAATGATCATTTCCTCACGTTTCACTTGCTTTCATTGCCTATAGAATAAAGATCACATTCCTGAGAGCAGCTTTTAAGGATCTTTGCATACTTATACCATTTTAATGTTATCCCTCACCAATCCCTTATTGGAGTCTGGAAGTCTTTAGACATTGTCTTCTAAACATATCTTACACATTCCAGTCTCCACACAGTACTCCAGACTTTTTCTTTCCTCCTGTCCACTGCCTTATCCCTTTCTTCTCAATGTTTTTAATTCTTACCCAGTCTTAAAGACCCAGTTTAAGTCCCACACACTCTATAAACACTTCTCTGATCTGTTAAGTCTTCTGCCTATAAATTCCTACTTATGAGTCATGCTTAAAACATGTTGTTTGCTATCAATTATCTTGTTATTCATGAGCCTTAATTTCCCAACTATAGTATAGGCAATTCGAGGGCAGATACCATATATTAAATTATTGTTTACCAACCCTATCATCTAATACAGAGTTCCTTGTACATATTAAGAGATCAATAAATATTTAGTGATGAATATGTGATACTCTTGCTATACACATATGCCATAGCAAAGTCTTCTTATCCTGTAGCACGTAGGAAAAGGAATCTTTTTTTTTTTAATGTAAGATATTTTTATTTAGTTTGATATGTCCAACTAATGCAAAGGGATATATTTCATGTGGTCTTTGCTTTCATGCTAATAACCAAAATGACTTGTTAGCTTCAATCCATCACTATTTATTAAGTACCAACCATGTACCAGGAATTGCGTTACATACCAGGGATATAAGCCCAAAGACTAAAGCAATCCCTACTAGCAAAGAACTTATTTTCTTTCTTTCTTTTTTTTTAAATAATTATTTATTAATACTTTTTATTTGCAAAACATATGTATGGGTAATTCCTAAACATTAACCCTTACAAAGCTTTCTGTTACAAATTTTTCCCCCCTACTCCCCACCCCTCCCCTAGATGGCAGGATATCCACTACAGGATAATTATGTTAGAATACTTAAGAAATCGAATATACGTATAGTTATTGCATCATTTTTTGTGCAGGAGAAATTGTATCTACAAGAAAGAATAATCTGATAAAGGAAATACAATGTAAGCAAACCTCAATAGAGAACATGAAAATGTTATTTTGTGGTCCACATTTCACATCTCTCTCTCTGGGTGTATATGGCTCTCTTCACCAAACAATTGGAACTGATTTGAAGCATTTCATTGTTGAAGAGAGTCATGTCCATTAGAACTGATCCTCATATAGTATTGTTGCCGTGAATAATGATCTCCTGGTTCTGCTCATTTCACTCAGCATCAGTTCATGCAAGTCTCTCCAGGCCTCTCTGAAATCGTCCTGTTGGTCGTTTCTTACAGAGCAATAATATTCCATAACATTCATATACCATAATTTATTCAGCCACTCTCCAATTGATGGGCATCCATTCAGTAGGAAAAGGAATCTTAAGGAATGTGGTACTCCATGAAATCTCCTTTTGGCTGCCAAAAGCTAGTTCCAGATGAGTCAATATGGCTTTGGAGTATCAGAATACACTTCCAGAGTATTTCTGGCCTCAAACCCATTTCTCCCTCATTGATACTGAGGCAACTAGGTGAAGAGTGCTTCATGTGGAATCAGGAAGCCCCTAATTCAAATCCTGCCTCAGACTAGTTGTATAATCCTAGACAAGTAATTTGACTTCTTTCAGCCTCAGTTTCCTCATTTGTAAAATGGGGATAACAGTGCTACTTATTTCCCAGGGTGGTATGATATTTAAAAGTCCAAGAGAGATAATTTTGAAGTAATTAACCATTTTATTAATAAAAGGCTCAGTGACACTTTTGAATGCCAAAGACCCATCAAAAGGGTAGGCTCTCAGTTTATAAGCCTTTGGAAGAGAGGGTGTTCATGAGGGTGGTAATAAATTCTAATTGGTTAACAATTAATGAGAGAAAATTAATATTATGACCGAAGGTGAACCTATTTTAATGAGGAGCTGGGGAAAATGTAACATTAATTATGTCATTTACTTCTAAATTGCCCAGCCTTGAGCAATCAAAGAATTTATCCTCACCAATATCTATGTAGGGCACATGGGCTTCCCCTCCTTAGATTAAATTCCTTCTAAGGGTGGGATCTGAACAAGATTGAGATGAAAGTTAATTCAATCTCATTATCAGCAATGTTCTTCACAGAAAATGAGGATGTTAGAAAAAAGGGGGGGATTCTATCTCCCCAAATCATTGGTTATTAATAATCATTTCTCTCAGTGGTTATGAATCAAATGAGATTATATATATATAAAGTGCTTTTTGCTTTTACCCTAGTTCAGACAGGATACCAATTAGGACAAAGAAAGAATGCTCTCAATACTAGATGACAGTCTTGATGACAATACACAGGGACTCTTGAATCTACTATTTGGTCATTGAATAGAATGTAGAATTGGGAATCAATAAAGACCTAGGTTCAAATCCTGGATCTAACACCAGCCATGCTATCCTGGATCAATGACAACTTTTAGAACCTGTTTCCTCAGAGGTTAATACTTATAGTTCCTATCTCACAGGGTATCATAAGGATTCGGGACAAAGCACTCAAAATAATTTGCAAAATTTGCAACATCTCCCATATACCAGTTACAATTATTTCTGTTCTCATAGTCCAGATTTCTTTAGTTGCTGCTATAAATCCACACTCTTAGTTCTGTCCCTTAGCTTTGTGGCGTGAATGTTGCCTCTCTTTTGTGGCTCAGTGTCTCTTCTCTGGAATGACTCCTACTACCAAGCCTCAGACTTCTCAGAAAATAATTGCACAATCCCCACTGTGGTGGCATTCTTTTGTGCCAACTCCCCTTTCCCCCAAATAGCATAAACAGTAACTCCTTTCTCAGCCTTGAGTCATATCTTCTTCCAATCAGCCATACCCAGCAGAGTTTCTTGAATATCAATCAAAGGTCAGAACCTTTGGGAGATAGCATAAAGGTATTCATTTTAGTTTTAATTCAAAGAGCAAAGTGAAATTGTACTGGGAAATTCCTAACTAATAAGACAGAGATATGTTTTGTCACTATAGGATGATAGATCCTGAAAATGAGAGAAGCTGGGGAGAAGATATGAAACGATTCAGTCTGTAAAAGTTGAAACAAGCCCTCCATTTCTCATCTCACCTCACCTCCCAGAGTGTACATCTACCCAAATGCAGAATGCCCACAGATGATGTTTAATTTAATCAGAAACAAAGCCGGCCTGTCTGCTCCCACTAATATAATTATTGGTGGGATAGGAACTCTAGGAGGAAACTTTAGGGACAAAACCTCAACTGACTTTTCTTTTGTACCTGGTGCAGCACCCAGGGGAAGCAGTAAAAAGAAACATACCCTCAAATACCTGAAAGTGGAAAAGAGGTGAGATGAGGAGGGAAAAATGGGAAGAGACTTTTGCTAGAGAAGAGTTAAAAAACAGGTTGTCTAGTGGCTTTGGGGGTTCTTTTGACAAATAACCACTTCCATCTCTCTATCCTGTCCAGCACTGCTTCTCTTCTCTCTTGCATTTTATAAGTTATCTCATGACTACTGTGTTAGAAAAAGTATATAATATCAAAATTAATATTTTGTTATAAAGAATTATATGTAGAAAAGTATATTTTCAGCAATTTCTGGTGAAAGATTACAGTTTTTGTGTGGTTGAGGAAATGTGAGCCCCTGTTTTCCATAAGTTCAATGTATCAATATCATCATTTTTAGTTTTTGTGTAGTTTTCCAGGAATGTTACCACAGCAAAAGGTGAGGATTCACTATAGTTCTTTTTTGGATGGCTTCAGTTACAGCTGGTGCTTAAAAAATAAATGAAAAAGCAATTTTTAAATGTCAAACTGTACCAAACTTTCTACTAGGGGATGGGGGTGCAAATATAAAAGTGAAAGTAGGTTCTGCCCTAAGAAACTTAGTTCTAATTCTAGGGAAGCAAGAAAAGTAATGATCAAGGCATGGAATTTTGGTTTAGAAAGCTACAGAGCTGATTGAGTGGAACCACAGAGGAATAGATTGACATATCTTTTCAAGAGTAATTACAAAAATGATGCCATAAGTGGAAGGTGGTAGCTAGGAGAGAAGAGGAAGGGAGAAAGGGAAATGCAGTACAAAGACTAATGAGAAGATTTTCAGAGGGTAAAGTGAGGCACTGTTGAAACTCAGCCTAGGTATGGTCAGTGTGAAACAACTATTAATCAGGAAAGTGAGGTGGGATTTGGGGATGGAGATGATAGGATGAAGTCTTCCAAGGTATTTCCCTGGATTAGGTGGAAAGGCATTTTTATATATAAATAGCACAGAAAACCATAGCTGTGGTAAAGTGGTGAGACTATACTCATACTTTCCAGGCTGCCTTTTTGTCACTTCCTCCCCTCACCCACATCTATTCTTGAGGGCACCAGCATCCTTATCGGGTTTACAACCTTGACTCTTTCCTCTCTCTCATCACCTGTATCCAATTGATTATTTAGCATTGTCAAGCATATCTCTATGTTGGTAGGTACCCCTTCTCCATTCACATAGTCATTGCTTTACTTTAGAATTTCAACATCTCTCATCTGGAGTATTCTACCTCCAATATCTTCCCTCTCAAATCCACCCTCCTCTCAGCTGCCAAATTAATATTTCTCAGATATTGATCTGACCATATCATACCCCTCTGTTCAAAAATTTGAAGAAGTTCTTTATTACCTTTGGGATATAATACAAAATGCTTTTAATAAGCATTTACTTTGTGACAAGTACTGTGCTAAATCCTCAGCCTAAAAATTAAACTTCTCTATGGTTTGTTTTTCACTTATCTTTCCAGATTTAATTCATTAATTCTATTTTTTTTTCATGTGTCCTAGCATTCTCAAACTAGCTTACTAACAAATTTCCTAACATTGACATTCTAGCTCCTATCTTTATGTCTTTGCAAAATTTGTCTTTCATGTATAGAATGCATTCCTATTGCATGTGAAGCCTTTAGTAATTCACAGTAACTGGTCCCTCCCACCTCAAATTATCTTGTGCTTACTTATCTGTGTACTTGTGCCCCAGCTACATAACCCTAACTCCTATCCCTCTCCGGTAGACTATGATTTTATTGAAGAAGGTAGGGATTATTGGCTTTATCTTTGTCTCCTCATTATCTTGTACAATGTCTTGCACATAACAAGTGCTTATAAATTTTTGTTAGATGATATTGATGTTCATTTTAACTTAATTTTTCTTTATAAAAATGGGAGGTGATGATAGTGGTAAGGAAGCATGCTGTAATTTGCCCCACAAAATTCCTTATGGGAAATTCTGGACAAAAGGAAGTTTCTGGGTCTCCTACTTTACAATCATTAAGAAATTATGAACTTAACAGACAACAACAAAGAACAATTCACTAATATTAATTTGTTTCATTTCTTTCTTTTTCTAGTATCATTATTGTTCTTGTCCCCCAAATAGCCATCCCTATATAAAAAATGAAAGTACTCTTTTATCTGGTAAGCCTAGATAAAAAAAAAAAAACCCAAAACAAAACAAAACAAAAAAAAACAAAAGCAAAACCAAACAAAAATCTAAATTGTAAATTTCATTCTATATAGATAGTCCATTTCTTTCCTACCAACACATGGGAAGTATACTTCAGTATCAGTTTTTTAGAGTTATTGAGTCTTTCGAAGTTGCTTTCCTTTACAATATTATAATCATTGCATAAATTATTTCTCTAATTCAACTCATTTTATTTTGATTCAGTTCATAAAAATCTTTCTAGGTTTTTAAGAACCCATCTTTTTTGCCATTTCTTATGATGCAACAATTTTCTAGTACATTCAAACATCAGAATTTCTTCAGCCATTTCTCCTACAATAATAAGAAGTGATGTTAAAATATGTTTTGTGTTTTTGGGTCCTTTTCTTGTGACCTCTTTGGAATATATGCCAAGTAGTAGTATTGTTGGGGCAAAGAGTATGCACAGTTTAGTGACTGGGGGATGGTTCCAAATGGTTTTCCAGAGTGGGTGAACCACTTCACAGATTGCTTTTGTATCCACAGCTATTAGCACAATATCTGGCACCAAGTAGTTGCTTGACAACCTGTTAACTTAGCCATTAGTGAAAAATTAATTTTAGAGTCTATCTCATAGAAGAAACAGTCGCAGAGAGTTGCTAATGATGAAAAACTGATAGAAATGGGAATATAAAGGAAGAGACATATATGATAGATATTGTAACAGTAGAATCAATAGGGCTTCTTATCTTTTTTAGCTGTGGAGGATAAAGAAAAGTGGAACAAAGCAAATATGACTTGGACTAGGAGCATGGGCATTTGAAACAGTAGTGTTGCCATTGTTAGATACAGGCAAGTGAAGAAAGTAGACTTTGAAGGAAAGAATGAATCACATTTTAGATATATTAAGCTTCAGATATGATTGGCGTATCCAGGTGGACAAACCTGAATCTCCAGAGAGAAATATGCATCTAAATCTCAGAAGAGAGGTCAGATCTAGAATTTTTTAGAGTTATCTGTTGAAACTGTTGGAATAAATGAGATCACAAAGGGAAAGGGCACATAGAAACAAGGTAGAAGGTGAAAATGGGCATGTCTTTAGATATATCAATATTAATGGGGCAGGGATAAGAAAGAAAAGTAGAAGGGGTCACAAATTAGGAAGAAAACAAGAAGAATGCAATGTCCTGACATTAATGAAGCAGTTATTGTAGCAATTCCCCAAATGAGAAGATATTATCTTTGCCCTTGGGAAATTTATTATTAGTGGAATAAAACTATATAAACACACATGACAAGAATTTTAATTTCTTTACTTTTGTTTACTTATTGAAAAATATCAGTCCACCAAGAATGTACCATAGTTTTTGTGCACTCTGCAAATGACACAGAATAAACTGTCACCAACTCTTAATTTTGCGAAAGGGTTGGCCAAATATTTTACTTTATCTTTATATTTAGAAAATTGCCATCAACATGTTTTTGTTTTCTAGCTATTACTATGACAGCAAAGATCCTAAAAGACTTTGGGTTCTATTAACATACAATGAAATGTTTACTTAGTGAATTTCTAAATATGAACTTTATGAGAAATTATTCCTGAATCATCTATTTGCTGAAGGCAAACTGTTTTTCTTGGTTGCATAAAGTGTAATTTTTAAGAGTGAAAGAAATTTGACCAAGGAGAGAAATTTTGGACAAGTTTGACTGTAATTGGATATTAAAACCTTAGTATTTATAGCTGGAAGGGACCTTAGGGACCATCTAGCTCAATCTTCTCAGGAAACTGAGGGGGTAAAATGAGTTGACAGGTAGTATGGCTAACACTGGAATCCATGTGTTCTCATTCTCATTCCATATCTGGTGCTCCTACTTCAATGCTGTCAATATGAACAAGGTCACAAGCATAGTCTGAACCTAAAAAAATTGGGGAAAGTCAACAACAATAACTAATACCAACAACAAGAAATTTATTAAGCGCCTACTATGCTAAGTTCTGGAGACACAAAGAAAGGGAAAAACATTTTTTGCCTGCAAGAATTGATTTCATGACATGCAAACAACTATGTACAAACAAGACTGTGCATGGTAAATTGGAGACAATTTCAGAGGGAAGGCTCTGGCACTGAAGAGAAACTCAAAAGACCTCATGTAAGTCAAATGAATACCAAGCTATTATTCTGAGATTTTGCTGTGGGAATGTGCATTTGCGGGAGAACCCTTCATTTTTGACTGTTTGAGGTTGGAAATAGTTAATGAAATGGACTCACTCACAAATCCTTTAGTCAACCTAAAGTCCGATTTGAATAGACCATACATCATTGTGTAGTAGAAAAAGTTCTGGACTAGGAGTCAGAAGTCCTGAAATTCTAGTTCTGGTTTGGCCTTGGGACTTGAAGCAAACAAAAATTTGCAGGGCCTTCATTTCCTCATTTGTAAAATGACGGGAATCAAACTAATTAAACTCTAAGGCCCTTCTACCTCAATATTCTATGATTCTGTACTCCCTCATTTTGGAGTTTTGAGTGCCAATGAGTGAGAAAAAAAAAAAGAGAGAAAATGAGAAAGGAAGTGAAGAAAGAGGATGGAGAGAAAGGAGGAAAGGTTGTCCCAGTGCTTCATGTACATCCCTCAAAAGTGGAGAAAATGAAAGTGGGGATAATAGTGTGTGTGTGTGTGTGTGTGTGTGTGTGTGTGTGTATGTGTGTGAAATGCATTCTAGTACTTTATGAGATTTCTTTTAGCACTTTAGAAATCTGCTAAAAGGGAAGGAAATGACACAGTTCTCCTAATAATGCTGTGAGCACTTTCTAAAGTTCTTACCCAGGACATCTTATTCCAGCTATGGATCTGAAAAGGGGAACCCAGATGTTTCTTCCTGCTGTTTCTTGCTGTCACTACTTTTCCTATACTAAAAAATAGTATTTTGAAGGACTGTATCATGAATGATTGAACAATTTCATTTGGTCCATCATAGGAATCTCAGAATTGGAAGTTCAATCCATATCTGAATCCTTTCTAAAATAAGCCTTTTCAGCTTTTCCTTCAAGGTATCTAGAAAGGGACACTCACTGCTTCCTGAAGCTGGTCTCTTAAAGTGATGGGTGCACATTTTCATCCTTTCTAGCATAAACAGATAAGCTCTCTTGAGGTATGTGCTATTTTGATTCTTGTTGGCCAAGTTCTATTTCTTCATTTGTAGTAGTCTTGTTAGGACAAACTTCCCCATATGTACTTCTCTAAGAAATTCTATATATTCATTTATTCAGATAATACTGATATAGCATATTATTGCAAAATATGCTCCTAGGTGCCTTAATGGATCAAAGAAATATAGAACATAATTTGTTCCCTCAAGGAGATTACAATTTGAAAACAAAATAAATTCGCATGATTTTTAATCTGCTGACTCCATATCTTTTCATTGACTATCCCTTATGCCTGGAATGGACTCTGTCTTCATCTTGGCCCTTGAATTCCCAAGTTTTCAAAAAGATTCAGTTTAAAAGTCACTTTCTGCCAGAAACCTTTCCTAATCCCAATAATACCTTGCCTCCAATAATCATATATTATATAATAACATTATTAATACTATATAATATATTAATAGGAACACTCTATGAATGATAATGTGATTATGCAATATATTATATTAATATAATTATCTTTATATGTAAATATAATTATAGCAATATGTTTCCTAAATATTATATAATATATCATATAAATAATATAATACATTGTATCATACAATATATTATGTATAATTATGTTATACATAAATATAATCATATAGTTTACATATAACAATATATAATAGATAAATTATAATTTTAATTATATAGAACTTATAGTTATATATAAACAAATTATGTTTAATATGATATATTGTATAATATAGTATATAATATAAAATCAATATAGAAAATATATACTATATTATATAATGAATAGTTCACATTATTATTATATGTAGATAATAGTAATTTTAATGTAATAATATGACTATATTATTCAGCTAATGTTAATATATAATATATGTATATGTACACGCTATCTCTGATGAAATGTAAATCCCTTGATGCCTGGGACGGTTTTCCTTCTGTTATTGTATCTCATACCTAGCAGAGTGTTGGCGTAGGGAAAATGAGGGTGTGGTCTTCGGAATTTCACATGCTATGGAGAGCTATGGAGAGTGACAACTGAAACGAGGCTCTTTGATCTGACAAAAAGGAAAGGTTACTGGGAAACATGAAGAGTGAAGTTTCAATAGAGTGGTGGAAATAGAAAACAGGTTGTAAGAAGTTGAGAAGAGGAGTGAGAGAGAAGTAGTAGAGGCTGACCTCTCTTTTGAGAAGTCTATCAACTAAAAGGAGAAATAAAGGAGAAAAGAGAAGAGAAATAGGATAAAAGAAAGAAAAGTAAGTATTTCCAAACTAAGGTAAAATACATTTGTTTTATTTTACTTATAAGATATTGGAATGTATACTCAACCAAAGGGTTGAAACAACCTCATTTTTCCTCCTTATATGACTCTTCCTGGATTATAGAAAGATGTCCTGTTAGTAGAATATTATCACAATTTTGAATTGTTCTTTTTTTAGGTTTCATAAATGTGTGATTATGAGGGTATTAAGGATAAGAATTAGAATATCTAATTTCTAAAAAGTCATTTTTAATTTTAAATGGATTTATTTAGAGTTTGACTAAGAAGTCACAACAACAAAATATTTATTAAGCAAAAATTATGGGCCAGATACTATACTACACAGTGCGGATGTAAATACAAGCAAAAATAATCCCTGACTTCAAAAAGCCTAAAAAATAAATGACATTCTTACTGGAAACTGAAGGGATGCCCATCAATTGGAGAGTGGCTGAATAAATTATGGTATATGAATGTTATGGAATATTATTGCTCTGTAAGAAACGACCAGCAGGACGATTTCAGAGAGGCCTGGAGGGACTTACATGAACTGATGCTGAGTGAAACGAGCAGAACCAGGAGATCATCATGCACAGCAACAACAGTATTACATGATGATCAATTCTGATGGACATGGCTCTCTGCAATAAAGAATTGTCTCAAACCAGTTCCAGTTGTTCACTGAAGAAAACTATATACACCCAGAAAGAGGGACATGAAATATGGACCACAAAGTAACATTTTCATGATCTCTATTGACATTTGCTTGCATTGTGTTGCCTTTCTCTGATTCTTTTTTTTTTTTCTTGTAGATAGGATTTTTCTTGCATAACTTCTCAAGCATTTCAACATTATTAACATGTAGTGGACTTCCTGCCATGTAGGGGAGGGGAGGGGACTGGGGGTAAAATTTGTATTGGAAAGCTTTGTAAAGATCAAGGTTGGGGAACTACCCATACATATGTTATACAAATAAAAAGCTTTAAAAAAAAATAAATGACATTCTTTAAAAAGAAACTTCATAACAATAAAAACTAATTACAATTAACTGATTATTATCCTACAAATGAATTTGTTGTATTGCAATTTTGTTTTCTTTTTTCAAATATTGCTTGGAATAAGTGGATTATTAGCTAGTAAAACTTTTAGTTATATAGACATACTGCACTGAAAAAAATGTAATATATAAAAATCAGAATTCACAAAAATAATAATATTAAGGAAGATTAATATTTTACAAAAAGATGAACAACAGATTATTTTAAATAATGAGTTTTGTTGATGTATTTAAAATATAATTTATTGCTCTTCTTTCTCTTATGGAATCCTGAATATATTATTAGTTTTGGTTGACATGTTGTTTAGTTTTACCAAACTGTTTCTTTTCTTTAAATTTTTTTTTTAAATAAAAAATAGATTTCTTAGAAGGGTAAGAGAATGATACATTGGGAAACAAAAGGGATAGAAAAGTAAAAGATAATGATTAAAAATTAAATATGTGTAATTTTGTGAACAGAACTTGACATACACAAAATTTTCCCACATTTTTTAGGTAAATTGAAGTTTGTGTACAGAGAATTTTGTTGAAATGGTACTCATTTTGGAATTTAATTTATAATCAGAGCCAGTTTTAGGTAGAGAAAAAAAGTGATTACCTATAAGATATGTTTTGCAGAGTTTCCATTACAACATCCTTTTCTTTTCCCTTTTTATTGAGACACTATGGTATGATGAAATGAACATGAGAAGATCTGGGTTTTAATTCTGCCTCTGACATTCAATAACTGAGTGAGCATAATAAGTCATTTTTCTTCTCTGAATTTTAGTGACCTCAAATGTAAATCAAAAAAGTTCTTACCTCATGGGTTTGTTAAGTAGGTCAAATGAAATATATATACATATATATAAATATGTGTGTGTATGTATACAAAGTTACATAACTGTAATAATTATGACTTCAAAAATGCATACTTCCGGGAGTAATTTTATGATCTTTTCCCATGTTAATTTGCTGATATAAGGAAACCTGAGTATGATGACAAGGGACTCAGAGGAGTGGGGCTTCAGGAAACCTCTCATTAAATTAGGCAGATGGGCAAGGTTCAAAGAACTGGCTGAAGATTTATATTGTGAACTAAGGAATCTGCCAGATTTTGGTGGTGGAAAATTTTTTTTTGTTTAGTCATAGCTCTGGAAAGTTTGGAGTTACAGGTTTTTTCATTCATTTGCTCCTAAGGGAAAGCATTCTGGTTTTTTTTTTTCATAATTTTAATTTACTTTTATTATTTTTAAATACACATTGCTTTATGAATCATATTGAGAGAGAACAATCAGAGCAAAAGGGGAAAACCATGGGAGAGATTAAAAAAATTAAGTAAAAGAAGTGAATATAGCATATATTAATTATATATATAATTTATATTCTCCTTAGTTCTGTTTCTGGATGCAGATGGCATTTTCTGTCCAAAGTCTATTGGAGTTGCCCTGGATCACTGAATTACTGAGAAGAACCAAATCTTTCATAGTTGATCATCACATATTCTTGCTGTTATTGTGTACAATGTATTCCTGGTTCTGCTTTTTTTTCTCAGCATCAGTTCATGTAAATTTTTCCAGGCCTTTCTAAAATCAGCTTCTTCATCATTTTTTATAAAACAATAATATTCCATTACCTTCATATACTACAACTTGTTCAGCCATTCTGCAATTGATGGGCATCTACCAATTTTCCAGTTCTTTGCTACCACAGGAGGGCATTCTGATAGTAAAGTAAACTCAGGGAGCTACAATAACCACTCTGTAGGGGCTTCTTCTATTTTTATCTTAAGGCACTTGTCCAAGCAATAAACTCCCTTAAATTTAGAATGGATCAAATAGATGACGAATCCATGAGACAATCGGAAATACTAAAACAATACCAAAAGACAAAAACAAGAAGAAAATATAAGATATCTCATAGCATAAACAGATTGGAAAACAGATTGAAGAGAGGTCATTTAAAAATTAATGGACTATATGACAGCCATGACCAAAAATCAATCTAGATGTCATATTTCAAGAAATCTTAAAAGAAAAGAGACTAGATCTCTTAGATTCAGAGGACAAAGTGAAAATAGAATCCACTGGTCACCTCCTAAAAGAAACCTCAAAATTAAAATTCTCAGGAACATTATATCCAAAATCTGGAGTGTCTGGGTCTAAATAATAATAAAAAAAATTGTTTGGAGCAATCAGAAAGAAAAAAAATTCAAGTACAGAGGAACCACGATAAGGACTACACCCAGCTTAATAGCCTCTAATATAAAGGAGTGAAGAATTTGGAATACGATATTCCAGAAGGTAGAATATATATGCCTACAACTGAAATAACTTACCCAGCAAAACTCAGCATTATCTTACAGGAGAGAAAATTTGACTTTTAGTGAAATAGAGGACTTATAAGAATTCCTGATAAAAAGACCAAAAGTTTATGCCAAATGCATAGAGACTTTGAAGTGCAAATTCAGGAGTCTAAAGGAACATAAAAAGCTAAACAAAGTGAACAATCATAAAAGACTAAACAAAGACAAAGGAGGGAATGTGGGGAAATATAGGGAAATAATGTGTTCCTTGAGAAATCTATCATCAGGGATCTTAGAATCTGATTAGCTGGAGAAACTGAAAATGATTCTATTTTGATGATTTTAACAGAAGAATGGAAAAGAAGAAGAAAAGGAGGAAAGATGGGAAAAATTAGGATACAGAAATAAAAGTCTATACAAACAAGGAGGAAAGAAGGAAAGGATTAATATCTGATCCTTACTCTCATCTGAACTTTCCAAAGAAGGGAAAAATTTGAGCATGTGCATGTGCACGCATATACATATACACACACATTCACAAAGGACACATACAGTTGTGTACAGGTAGAGCAGAAAGATTAAGATTAATGGAGGTATCAGTCCTAAGCAAAACAAATTAAATATGTACAAAAATATTTATAGTTTTTTTGTGGAGATAAAGAATTGGAAACTAAAGGAATGCCCATCAATTAAGAAATGGCTAAAAAAAGTTGTGGTAAATAAATATGAATACTATTATGATATAAGAAATTATGAAAAAGGTGGTTTCAGAGAAACCTTGGAAGACCTGTATGTACTGATGCAGTGAGGTAAGCAAAACCGAGAGAATAATTTACACAGTGAAACAATAGTGTAAAGACAAATAACTTTGAAAGATTCAAGGACTCTGATTGATAAAAAGACCAATAATGGTTCCAGAGGACTCATGATGAAATCTCTCTCCTTATAGAAAGGAAATGGATCCAGAGTGTAGTTTGAAATACTTTTTAAATATATAGCTAATGTAGGAATTTGCTTCATTTGGTTATACATATTTTAACAGGTTTTTTTTCTTTATCAATTGTTTGGTTTGAGGGATAGAGTGAAAGATGAAAGACAGAAAAGGTAGATTTTTGTTGATTGAAAAAAGTATAATTTAATTATTTGAAAAACTGGCTCTACTTTGTCAAGTCACTGAGCTTCTCTAAACCTCAGTTTCTCTAGACCTCAGGTGTATAAATAAAAAAGGAGTTAGACTAGTTGGTTCCTTCTAGTTCTAACTCTTGTGCTTCTAAGAAATATTAGATACTTCGCAAACGTGCCAGACCTTGTTACTATAATAGCATGCAAGGAAGTGCTGAATTTTCTTCCTTTTTCATTTTGATTTTTTTACTTTTACCAGAAACTGTCAACAAAATGGAATAGTTTCAACCCAGAAACTTATTATTTTCCCATTATTTATTTTCCAATTTCATTTTCAAATTTTATATAAAAATTTGCTAGGCTGCAGAAAGGGCCCTGAGATACATGAATTCCTTAACATTTTTGTCTTGCACTACTGGCCTACTCTGAAATGTGGTGGTGTTGAGATTTGACTAAAGAAGTCACATGCTTAAATTCTTTACTCTGTGGCTAGTTTTTCCCTTGTGGCCACTCTAAATGATAGTTCAGAATTCATTCAAGGATCCAAAAGGGGGTTCATGTGATACTCTATATGTTACAAAAAGTGAAGGCAAAATATTTTTGGGCCACAAAAATGTTTTCTAAGCACTGAATTTTGGAGGTCACAAATAAGTCTATTTGAGTTCAGTGAATTTGCTTAAAATAAAGGTTGCAAGAAAACTGTATCATAAGATTTGTGATATATTAGCAGATTGGTAAATAAAAGAAGGAAACAATAATTTACCTGTTGGCTTAGAAACATAGCAACTTACTAATAATGTATGTTGAAAATATAAATGCTAGGGTATGGATGGATGCTAGCTCTGCAATAATTATTTCAAGAAAATGTGGTTCTGTAACTTTATCTGCCATCTAAAACTGCTTTTAATGACAGATTTGTCAAGGCAACAAAGAAAAATGAAGTACCAAGAAAGGGAGTTTAGAAGTTTTATTTCATTCACATGTTTTATTTTAAAAATGAAAAAGCATACAAAAAGTACTATACAAATACACATAAAGTACTATACAAAGATAAGGCTTTTTATTGTTGTAATCTTATTTTAATATTTTTCTTACCTTTTTTCTTCTTTATACTAGTCAACCCATTGAATTAGTGGGGCAGCATATTGAAGTTTTGGAATATTACTTTGGGAGAGGGGTGCATTTTAAAGGGGTAGAATAACATAGTTTCTGAATTATCAGTGAATGATAAAGTTCATTACTTGACCATATACTCAGGAGGCACTCAATAAAAATGAGTAAATCTCTTTTCCTTAATACTTCAATGAATCTATGATCTTACAAATTCACATATTCTATCTGTTGGGAACAATCATAAACTATTCATGGTTTCTTAGGCTTCCAATCCATGGATTTTCATAAATCCTCTCTAGAGAATGTACCTAAAATGTTGGAAAGCATACACCAGATTATTTCCATTCCACAGGTACCAAAGCAACAGTTAACTTATCCATATGGTTGCTGTCCTTTGCTCTTATTTAATGACTGGCCCAACTCCTTTTCTAAACATACATTTCCTGGTTCACATGTTTTATGCTTCTTCTTGTGTACAAATCATCACTGATACTGTGCTTCAATCTATATTCCATACCTCACCTATCTGGTATTTATTATACTAAGCCATGTCAGCTTCACTAATTATCTCCATCAGAAAGACATCCTAGCCAATTAAAAAAATTAACTTAGGGGAATAGTAAACTACTTGGATGACTATGAGGTATCTTTCTTGAGCACACAGATATTTCATCTTCAACATCATCAGTCTGGACAACCAGCATTACTTAATTAGGTTGTTACTGTGTGTATTGTTTACTCTGTCCATTTATGTGGTTGTGTGTCTCATTGTCATCCCCAAATGGGAGTATCTGAAGTAATTTCTCCATTTACCATTTGTACCCTGCATAAGATCTCCTCTGCTCCAGTAGCAAACACCTTTGAAAAGTATATATCTTCATGATTTATGACTTACTTGATGTTAATTCACCAGAAAATTGTTAAAAAGTTTGATCTCTCTTATTGGGTTATATCTTTCAAAAAAATCTTCTATGAACTTAGCATGTACATAGGCAACATCTTATTGGAAAGAGTTCTGTGAGACCATATTCTGTTCTATCTAGTCAGATTTTTTTTAAAAATGTAAATAATGTCCATATGAAGCAGCTAGATGGTATAGTGCTGGACCTGAAGTTGGGAAGGTTTGAATTCAAATTTGGCTTCAGACATTTACTGAGAGATCTGAGCAAGTAAGTCATTTAACTTCTGCCTCAGTTTCCTCATCTGTCAAATAGGAAAAATAATAGCACCTTACTACCTAGTGTTGTTGTGAGAATAAAATGAGATAATATTTGTAAAGAATTTTGCAAACCAAAAAGCAATATATAAATACTATCTTTCATTATTATTTTGAGAGTTTATATTCTCTATATCTTTCAATTGTTCTGTGTCTTGAACATGGCATTTAGCTTATATAATTGAATTAATATGCCTTTGTATCAGAGATATCATACTTAAGTGCCAAATCAGATTAAAATGTAATTAAGAAATGTTTAACAAGATAAATAAAAATATCAAACAACACAGATAATGTTAATTTGTGGTTTTCTAAGTCAATATGCTGTCCGCAGGATTGTGATTTATATCATTCCTATAAATATTTTGGAGATGAAAAAATAGTTCGTGAGGGAAGAGGAGTATGTATTAAATGGATACCTTACCCTCCAAGATGGTTTCTATAGATATAATATTCTTATTTTGTAGTTGAGGAAATTGATTTAGGGAACCTAAACCAATTTTAGGGAACATAAGTGACATCTATTATAATAGAGCTAGTCAGTATTCTAGCCAGGATCTGAATGTGGTTTACTCAATCACTTTTTTGGGAGGTTTTAATACTAACCATATTTTTTTCTAATCATTTGGTTTCTTTCTCCTCTTCAGCTATCTTGAGAATCTATTCCTCAAAGCTTTCATAATTATGCCATCTCAATCGGTCTTATCCAGATCAGTTCCTACTTTCATCTTCTATAACCTCTTATCATATTGTGTATTGAGTTTGTTAGAATCCAAATGTGGTGGTTCCATTGGTTCCATTGCCATCCATGATGAAACATATGTTTGTAAAAATGCTGGGAAATAATTTCCTTTTTTTCCTGTTAATTCTTCTCTTGAATTGCTCTTGAGATGATGAATTGGTTTGATTAATTTCATACTATGTTTTCTGTAATCTTATTTTCACCCCCCAATTTATTGTCATTATTGTTATTCTTGAAGTGATATTACTCATCATTCTTTGTAACCTTTTGCAAATAAATGTATTTTCTCAAATGATGTTGTTCTTCACCTCCATATCTCTCCTTGGGTAGGAAAGTCAAATGTTGGCTGATGGATGTTATTTCTGGGTTCCTTTGGTCTCATTATGATAATTACTTTTTTAGATACCTGGAAAATATGCAAATATGGGTTAAAGGGACTCTCAGAATGAGTAATAAGAAATAGTAATTCCATTGGGACATGACATTTTACTTTTCTGTGCCAAAATTCTTTCACATGTTGGTTCCCTCCCCACTTCCTTTAAACATACCCATTCTCCTCATTCCTTTAAAAACAAATAGAACTTCATTAGATTCTATTATTCCCTTCAAGCTGTGGGCCTATATTTCACTTCCATTTCTTAGCCAAATTCTGGGGGCAAATGATCTGTGCTTTCTGTTTCCATTTATTCTCTTATCACTTTCCAATTCTTTGCTATTTGGCTTCATCATTCAACCAAACTATTAGCTCCAAAGTTATCGATAATCTCTTAATGGACAAATATTTTCAAAGTCTTCATCTTTCTGGACCACCTTGCTGTATTTGACACTTTTGACTGCCCTCTCCTCTTTGTGGAGAAAATCTCAGTCTTTGTGACAATATTTTTGCTGGTTCTCCTTCTAGTTGTCTTACTCTTCTTACTCGCCTCTGCAGCTGTGCTCCAGATCATGCCTCTAGTTTGGGGCCTTCCATCAGATTCTTCCTGGCTTCTCTTCTCTTTTACTTATACACTCATCAAAACCCAAACAATTACATCTGGGGCCATCACCAGTAATCCTGACCAATGTCTTGCCACTAGACTGAGATGACTGGAGGAGGGAGTGAGGCTGATGACTTTGCATGGCTCTAGTGAGGGGCTGCCTCAAGAAAGATGAATTAAATGCAAGTCATCTGCAAGTCAAGACATTGCCCCTCTGAAGTCATTGATCCTCTGGAAGAAAACAAAGGATTAACAACAACAACAATACTTACAAATTCTCTTGGTGACTTCATAATCCATAAGTCTAATTAGTATCTATATCTAAAGTATCTAAAGACCCATATATCTACTTCTAATTAAATTACCCATCATCAGATGTCCTTTGAACATTTCAAATTGTAAGTCCTAGGGACATCTTAACCTCAATATGTCTAAAACAGAACTAATTTCTCCACTCCAAACCCTCACCTCATCTAAATTTCCCTTGTTCTGTTAACTGGCAAAACCATTCTTTCAGGATCACAGGTTCTTAAACTTGTCATTATTCTCAACTTCTTCCTCTTCCTCACCCCACATATCCAACTGGTGCCAAATTTGCTATTTCTACCTCCACAAAGTTTCTCACATCTGACTCCTCTTGGCTCACACTACCAAAACCTTAACTCAATCTCTCTTCACCTATCTCCTAGTCTGTTACAATGATTTCCTAATTGGTTTTCCTGCTTCAATTCCACCTCCACCCCCAATCCAAACCATCCTCCAGACATCTCCCTGTCACTCCCTCAAAAAAAACCTGGGGGTGGTTCATTGCCTCTAGGTTAAAATATAAACTCCTCTTTTTGGCCCTTCAGAACTTAGTTCCAATTGATTTTTTCCAGCTTTGTTGTGCATTACTCCCCTCTCCACTATAGATCTAGACAAACTGCCTTTTTCTCTGTTTTCACACACCTCAGCCCCTGCCTCCATGCCTTTGCAGTGGCCACCCCCCATGTCTGGAATTCACTTCTTCTCACCTCACAGAATTTTTCTATTCCCTCAAGACACAGCTCAAATTCCATTTTGTATATATATATATAAAGCCTTTCCTGCTCCCCTAAGTGCTAGTTCTCTCCCTCCCAAATGATCTTGGATTTAACCACTTTATATTTATTTATCTCTTTTATCTATATTTATTCTGCATGTGTTTATGTAAGGGTGTGCCCCCTTCTAAACTTCAGCAAAAGACAAAGGTCAAAAAAAAAAAAAAGACTATAAAACATAAGGGAAAACCCTTTCAGATGTAAATAAAGCTTCATATATCTTTTAGAGGGTCTAAGGCTTTAAATGGCTCAATCAAGTAGAAGACAGAAACAATTAGCCAGTGCCACGGCATAAACTAATGCTTCTACTAATTTTCATAAACTCCAATAGGATTCTGGGAAGTACACTGGGATTATCACCTTAAATTAGGGTGAGGACCCTCATAGAAAGAAACTCTGAACTGAACAGGAAAGACCAAGAGACTTCCACCCTATACTTGACAGATAATAAAACTCAGTGAGTTCCTGAATGGAAATTAGCAGAAATGTTTTTGTCCACTCCAATCTAAGTGTATCTTGTCAAAGAGATCTCACAGAAGGAAAACAAACAAACAAACAAACAAAACAACACTTAATAACTAGCTGATCCTGAAACTAAGAAGTAGTGAAGATTGAAATTGGTATAAGGCTAGAAAGTCCAACAGATCAACCCTTCAGCACAGCTGCCATGTCCAGCAGAGACCAAACTTGCATAGGTGAATTCAACCCAATAGCAATCATCCTGTGAGGAGCTAACCCAGCTGGTGAACAGCTCCACTTAGGCTCCACTTAGCAAAGGATAGATCCAAACAGATATTGTAAAGAACAAACTTACTTGGTATATGGTGATCAGTAGTAATGATGTATCTATCATTGACACTAATGTTTCACCACACAGTGAATTTGGTGTTTCAGTTGAATCCAACTCTTCAGGACCCCATCTTTGGGTTTTCTTGGCAAAGATACTGGAATAGTTTGTCATTTCCTTCTCTAGCTCATTTGACAGAGGAGGTGAGGCAGAGTTAAATGACTTGCCCAGAGTCACATAGCTTGTAAGTGTCTGAAGCTGGATTTGAACTCAGGAAGATGAATCTTCCTGAGTACATACTTGACATTCTATTCACTGTGCCACCTAGCTATCTATGAACTTTGTGAGAATTCTCCAAAGGAAGAAAAGACATGGACATCCCTCTGTTCCAGAGTTGGAAGTTGTAATGGCCAAATGCATTCTTTATCCATGTGTCTCGGTACCATAATACTTTAAAGTTTATATCTACTCTCTCTTTCCATGGACTCCAGAAATAAACCACAGGGTTTTTGGTTTTTGTATTCTGAGGAAAATGTTTTGTAATTGCTGATCTTTGAGTTACTTTCCTTCCCCAATCCCCTTCAAAAGCAATGGAATCTTCTGGTTGTTAATGGAAAATGTACTAGAGGGAGTTTGTGAGTTAGCCATCTACAGGATTATTCCTAGAACTTGAGGTAATACTTGCCCTAGCCTGGGCACCCCATCTGTCAGTGCAAATTTGTAAGGATGGGGTAATTCAGATGAGGTGTTATACTTACTAGTTGTTTTCTCTTTTAGAATGTAAGCTTTTTCAAAGGGTGAGGGTAGAAGACCAGGGAGGGATCTTTGGGTGGGAGGAAGTTAAATAATAGCAAGGCAAGATAAGGAGTAGAATTAAAGCAAAGAGCAGAGATAAGAAAGATGTGTGTGTGTGTGTGTGTGTGTGTGTGTGTGTGTGTGCATGTATGTGAATGTATATATCTACATATGTAAATGTTTCTTAACTATAGCTTGCTTGGGAGTAGTGGTGGGGATGAAAGGGAGAAAAAAGAATTAAGTAAAAAAAGGTGCACAGCAGAGAACAAAAGTACAATTAACAAGGAAGCAATTCATGAATATAATTTCTTCTAGTAATATATATATATACATATATATAATATACTTTTTTGAACTGGTAATTTGTTGTTATATATTTTGAATCCTTCTTGATGTTGTACTGGGCATATGGCAATGTTCCCTTTTTTTTAGTTTCATTTTGTTTTGCATTCCTCCTCTGTTTTTCTTTTTTTCTCATTCTGTTAAAGAGAGAGAGAGAGAGAGAGAGAGAGAGAGAGAGATGTAAGCTTCTTGAGTGTAAGAGTTGCTTCATTCTGCAAATTAAGACAACTCTGAGATACCACTACACACCTGTCAGATTGGCTAAAATGACAGGAAATGATAATGATAACTGTTGGAGGGGATGTGGGAAAACTGGGACACTGATACATTGTTGGTGGAACTGTGAATGGATCCAACCATTCTGGAGAGCAATTTGGAACTATGCTCAAAAAGTTATCAAACTGTGCATACCATTTGACCCAGCAGTGTTTCTACTGGGCCTATATCCCAAAGAGATTTTAAAGGAGGGAATGGGACCCACATGTGCAAAAATGTTTGTGGCAGCCCTTTTTGTAGTGGCAAGAAACTGGAAATTGAAAGGATGCCCATCAATTGGAGAAGGGCTGAATAAATTATGGTATATGAATGTTATGGAATATTATTTTTCTGTGAGAAACGACCAGCAGGGCGATTTCAGAGAGGCCTGGAGAGACTTGCATGAACTGATGCTGAGTGAAATCAGCAGAACCAGGAGAACATTATACACAGCAACAAGACTATACGATGATCAATTTTGATGACATGGTTCTCTTCAACAATGATGTGATTCAAACCAGTTCCTATTGTTCAGTGATGAAGATAGCCACATACAACCAGAGAGAGGCCTGTGGGAACTGAGTGTGAACCACAACACAGCATTTTAACGCTTTCTGTGAATATTTCCATGCATTTTGTTTTCCTTCTTAGGTTGTTTTTTTCTTCTTCTCTTTCTAGATCTGATGTTTCTTGTGCAGTAAGATAACTGTATAGATATGTATACATGTATTGTATTTGTCATATAATTTATCCTATTTAGCATATATTAGATTACCTGTCATCTAGGGGTGGGGGTGGGGGGAAGGAGGGGAAAAGCTTGGGAAAAAAAAGTTTTTGCAAAGGTCAATGTAGAAAAATCACTCATATGTTTTGTAAATAAAAAGCTTTATTTAAAAAAAAAGAATTGCTTCATTCTTTATATCTTTGACTCCAAAGCCTATGATATTATATGACATTTGATGGCATGAGGGTCATGTTAGTAGAAAAAAAGTTGCTAAGCAGAAGAAGGGGCAACTAAGTGTTTAAGAGCAGAATATGAGGCAACTAGGGGACAACTAATGCATAGAGTGCCAGATCTGGAATCAGAATCATCTTCCTGGATTCAAATCTAGTCTCAATATTTACTAGCTGTGCGACACTAGGCAAATCACTTACCCCTATTATCCTCAGTTTCCTTATCTGTCATATGAGCTAGAGAAGGAAATGGCAAACTATTCCAATGTATTTGTCAAGAAAACTCTAAATGGAGTCACAAAGGCTCACAAAATTGAAAGAACTTAACAACAACAAAGCTGAATAGAAATTATGGAGGGCCTGATTCCTGTAAAAATGACTTCTTCTGCATCAGGAAGATATTTTCAAATACTCCTTGAAGTGGTGGCATCCTGAAGGAAAAAAAAATGCTTCTTTACTTTTGTGGATCAGTGCAAAGTTGTTTGACAGAGAAAGAAAATGAAGTTTATTCTTTAGCTAAATTTCATGGCATAAGATTGTTTTTCCCCTTTATCATCATCATCATCTTCTTCATGCTAAAAAGGGCTAATAATTTTCCCAGTTTAGGATCTAGCTTTTTGCTTTTGGCCATGGGATGTCCTATGAAAAGAGACTAAGTGATTTTGATCGAGCATATAGTGTGAAGAGGGAGCCACCATAGCAAGAAGCTTTTGAATGTAAGCAAGTAAACACTTTTTAAAAAATTTCCCCCAAAATTATATGTAAGAACAATTTTTTCATGTTTTTAAATTTTGAGTTCTAAATTCTATCTTTTCCCCTTCCATGAGATGGTAAGCAATCTGATATAGCTTATACATGTGCAATTCTCTAAAATACTTTCATATTAGTCATTTTTGTACAAGAAAACTTAAACAATAACAAAGAAAGAAAGAAAAAGGAAAGGAAGAAAGAAAGACAAGAAAAATAGTATATTTCTATCTGTATTCAGACAATATCAGTTCTTTCTCAGGAAGGTAGATTGTATTTTTTTCATCATGAGTTCTTTGGGATTATATTGGATCATTGTACTGCTGAGATTAACCAAGTCATTTGCAGTTTTCCATTTTACAATATTGCTGTTATTGTGTACAGTGTGCATAGTTTCCTGTTTCTATTCACTTCACTTTTCTTTGTTCATGTTAGTCTTTCCAGATTTTTTTGAAATCATTTTGTTTGCCATTTCTTATAGCCCAATAACATACCATTAAAGTGACATACCACAGTTTGTTTAGCCATTCCCCAATTGATGGCTATCCTCTCAATTTCCAAATCTTACCCACCACAAAAACTTCAATAAATGCTTTTGCACAAATGGATTTTTTTCCCTTTCTAATAATCTCTTTGGGACATAGACCTAACAGTGGTATTGTTGGATCAGAGTATGCAATTTGGTTGCCCTTTGGGCATAGCTCCATATTGCCCTCCAGAATAGTTGAATCTATTTACAATTCCGCCAATAATGCATTAGTGTCCTAGTTTCCCACATTCTCCTCTAACATTTGTCATTTTACTTCAGAGTTGTTTTAATTTGCATTTCTCTTATCAATAGTAATTTAGAGCATTTTTATATGACTATAGATAACTTTGATTTCTTTGTTTGAAAATTGCCTGTTTGGACAATTTTCAGATGAAATTAAAACTATTTCTAGTCATATGAAAAGGTGCTCCAAATCACTATTGATCAGAGAAATGCAAATTAAGACAACTCTGAGGTACCACTACATACCTGTCAGATTGGCTAAAATGACAAGAAAAGATAGTGACGGATGTTGGAGGGGATATGGGAAAACTGGGACACTAATACATTGTTGGTGGAACTGTGAACAGATCCAACCATCCTGGACAGCAATTTGGAACTATGCTCAAAAAGTTATCAAACTGTGCATACCTTTGACCCAGCAGTGTTTCTATTGGGCTTATATCCCAAAGAAATCTTAAAGGAAGGAAAGGGCCCCACATGTGCAAGAATGTTTGTGGCAGCTCTTTTTGTAGTGGCTAGAAACTGGAAACTGAATGGATGCCCATCAATTAGAGAATGGCTGAATAAATTATGGTATATGAATGTTATGGAATATTATTGTTCTGTGAGAAACGATCAGCAGGACGATTTCAGAGAGGCCTGGAGAGACTTACATGCACTGATATTGAGTGAAATGAGCAGAACCAGGAGATCATTATACACAGCAACACCAATACTATATGATGATCAATTCTGATGGACATGGCTCTATTCAACAATGAAATGTTTCAAACCAGTTCCAATTGTTCAGTGAAGAAAGCCATATACTCAGAGGGAGGGATATGAAATGTGGACCACAACATTTTCATGCTCTCTATTGATGTTTGCTTTTCCTTTCTCAGATTTTTTTTTCTTGTAGATATGATTTTTCTTGTACAAGACAAGTGTGGAAATATGTGTGTATATATATATATATATATGTATACACACACATATATTTGATTTGTCAAGTATTTAACATAATTAACGTGTAGTGGATTTCCTGCCATCTAGGGGAGGGGTGGGGACTGGGGGGGGGAAATTTGTAATGGAAAGCTTTGTAAGGGTCAAATTTGAAGAATTACCCATACATATGTTTTCCAAATAAAAAGCTTTAATAAAGAAAAAAAAAAGAAAATTGCCTGTTTGGGGTAGCTAGGTGGTACAGTGGATAGAGCACCAGCCCTGAAATCAGGAGGGCCAGAGTTCAAATCTGATCTCAGACACTTAACACTCCCTAGCTGTGTGGCACTGGGCAAGTTGCTTAACCCCAATTGCCTCAGCAAAATAAAGAAAAAAAGAAAATTTCCTGTTCATATCTTTTGACCATTTATCAATTAGGGAATGACTTATATTCTTATAAATTTGACCCAATTCTCTATATTTGAGAAATGAAGCTCTTATCATCAATATGGCAAATAAACTCTTGAAACACATCATCAGTAAACTATATGTTCTTTGAGGTCAGGGATGATAAATTATTCCTCTTTGTATTTTATACAAAGTGAGTTTATATACTTAAAGGAGATGGAGAAAGAAAAAAAAAACAGGAAATGAAGAAGGAAAAGGAGAGGAGAAGAAAGTGTTTACTTACTCGAGCTATAAATAAAGTATAAAGATCAAGATTTCTACCTCTTCTTCCTTCTCCTCCTCCTTTTCCTTTATATCCATCTTTTTTTTATCTCCATATCCTCCTCCAACTCTTTTTCCTTTTCCTCTCCTCTGCATCTTTTTTCCTTTTCTACCTCTTCTTTTTCTTTTTTCTTCTTCTCCTCTTCTCTTTCTCATCCATCTTCTTCTCTTTCTCCTCTTCCTCTCCTTATCTATCTCCATTCCTCCTTCCTTTTCTCATTGTTGCTGTTTTTTTTTTTTGCTAATACACAGTAGCTTGGCAAATACTAATTTTCCCCCAAATAGAAGTGAACTTTTTCTTTTTATATTTTCAAATACATTTAATATGAACTTTCCTTTTGCATTTAACTCATGTTTTATTAAGTTTTATACATATCTAATTTCATATTAGATTGTAACCCTCTTTTGGGGATTGTTCTTATTTCTGCCTTTTAAAATCTGTTTTATTTCATCTTTGACTCCCCAGCATCAAGAACATATAGTCTTACAATATATAGATACTTTTTAATAAATTAAATTGAAAAGTCCTATTCAGGATAATTTAGGCTTGTGGTCAGGGTACCAGGCAAAAGGAATGATTTTTCAAACCATGTAGTTTTATATAGATAGAAATTCACTGAATATTTTAACCAAAACTTACTGAGAAGCCTGGTTAAATTTGGATATTGATTATCAATAAGATTGCTTTATGTTCTAGCTTCTTTCTACTAATTCACTCATGATAGAATGTTATTATTCATTAATAACAGGTGTGTCTAGCTGCTCATATCAAAGACAAACAAACAGTATCAACTCACAGCTTGTACCAACTGATAGCTTGTAATGAAGTATATGATGAATCATGACCTTTATAATTTACTTATAAACTGGAGTGACGCATCCAGAAACTCCAGTTTTACTAATTTCTGTTTCTGTGGCTATGCAGTTGGCAACAAGTTATTAGAATGCAATGTACTTGAGTATTTAAAGCCAACGACACCATTTTACTATATCTTCTATTTGGTCATGTATAGATTTTTTTTTTTTTGTTCTTCTTAAACTTGGGGTAATTGCAGCATTACTCCTCTGCATGTCTTTTTGACATTTTGACTGGATTCTGCAACATAAAAGTCAAAAGTTCAACCATGCTACAGTAACACACATCAAAAATTTGAAAAGCCCCCTAAAAAGGACAAATAGTCACCTAAAGGTATAATTTTACTTTATTATACCATTGGTGTCAGAGGCAAACATAAGAACTAACTTTTTTGTCTGTTTGAAGCACTTGACCTCTGACATTCCCTTCTATTTCTGACTCTTGAAAATCTATTTAGTTTTTAAGGCCCAAATCAATTGAGAACTCTTCTTTGAAAACTCTCTTTATTTTCTCTTTGCTCCCAATCTGAAGCAAATTGCTACAGCACTTTACTCATATTCCATATGGCACTTACAGTATCCAGATGTATTTTACAATCTTTTCTGTACATGTCTTATCTTCCCATTTAAAGAGACTCTACATTTCTTAAGAATTAGGATGTTCTCTTATCTATTGCTATATACTCTATAACATTTGGTAATGTGTTTGGACACTGGAGAAGTCTAAAAATGTTTCTTGAGATTGGCCCTTTGTTTTATCTGTCTTTATTATCAATTGACTGTAGCATCAGAAATTATTTTATTTTTCCAGATGAACAGGTTGGTTGCTTGTGTTATGTCTGAATTATTTTATTTTAAAAAAGGCTCAATAAGCATTAAGGCTCTTTTGACAATTTCCAGAAAGATATAGATTATTAAAATTGAAAAAATGTTTGTGATGGCAGAACATACAGAGAATCCAGAACTTCTGAAAAGAAAGAGAGCAAATGATGTTTGTGGACTTGGGCCAAGAAATAGTAAATTTATATCTCTGGATGGTTGAAGCCATAGCCAAGAACATACTCTATCTCTCATTCAAATCTCATTTATAGGGGGCCATGAAACTGACTTACTTGTACTTGTTTTTTATCACTGATCACAGTTTAGACTAGTAGATGAACCTTGTATTTCTCATTGGACAGTTAAGAGGTTGTGTGCTGCTAAGGGTATAAAATTTGACTGGCATATAACGTAGAGGAAACAAAAATGTTTCATAGCCAGCCAACTTTTCTGCCATTCTGATGATATAACCAAATAAGCTAAAGATAGCTAAGCCAAACCTATGCCATATCTGTTACATAAACTCTGAAAATGCCCATATTAGTTCAGCAATGCATAGTTCTATAATTAGCTCTGCCAATTGTTAGTAATGGATGGGGTTGGTAGGGATCATATATCTTATAGAAAATCTCTTGATTGAGTACCTGTTTATTTGATCATGACAAAGCATTAACAATAGGACCAAGTGTGTGCTTGGGGGGATTGGAAGGAGGTTACCTTTAATAGAAAGGGAATTCTTTCTTTAGTTGTTTCTAATATTTAGAGTTGGACAACATATTTGAAGATAATGCCACATTTCATTAGTGAAGGAGCTAAGACTAAGACAGTTTAAGTGATCGGACCAAGGTCACAGACATAATTAATTTGAAATTTGTGAGTAGGACTGGTGTCTCCTGATTTTTCAATGGGAGGTTAGCACTATTGGATAGGACAGACTTTATACAAAATCGGGAAGTTGAGAAATTGTCCTCTCCTTAACCAAACTGCCTGGTCTCATTCATCAATGGTTAGCATATTCCCATCCTCGGCAGTCTCAATTCTTTTCTAGGCTCTCTCACTCCTGCACTGGCTATACTCTCCATCCTTCCCATCTTTAACCCCCTGGACAACCAATTCAAGTCTATATGCTCGTTCTCAAATGAATTTCTTGCCCTCTTTCTTATTATCAGTCAAGTCTTGCCAAACCCTAACCTTGGATGATCTTTTAACTGTGAAATCTAATGGCTTTTCCCCTCAATTCCTATCCTTCTTACCCTTTCTGCAACCTATAAGATTATTGATTAAACTCTTCTCCCAGACACTATAGTTTTCATGCTGCTACTCTCTCTCCTAGGTTTTCTTCTACCTGTTTGACTGTTTCTTCTCAGTCTTTTTTGATCCATCTTTATTCACATGATGCTCATTCTTCATAGTTATCTCACAAGTATCTTTGTTGTTGTTGAGTTGTTTAGTTGTATCTGATTCTTTGTGATCCCTTACAAGATTTTCTTTGCAAAGATAATGGAATGATATGCCATTTTCTTCTTTAGTAGATAAAGGCAAACCAAGGTTAAGTGATTTACCCAGGTTCACACAGTTAGTGAGTATCTAAGGGTAAATTTGAACTCATTTCTTGATTCCAGAGTCAGTATTCAATTCACTGAACAACCAAGCTGTCTCCTGGTCCTACTTAGGTTCTCTTATTTTCTTTCTCAATACTGTCTTTCTTGGTGATTTCAACTCCTATGAGTTCAAATATTATATCCATGCAGATGATTTCCCCTGAGCTCTATTCTCACATCACCATTTGCTATTTGGACATCTTGATTTGAATGTTCTGTAGGCTTTTCAAACTCTACATGTCTTCATATTTTTTTCCTCCCAAGCCCTCCCATTTTCTCAACTTTCCTATACCTATGTTAGCTCTACTACAACTTTGCTGTTACTATATTAAACCACCATCCTTTCTCAACCTTGATGCCATCTTCCCTATTACCACCAAGAATGGAAAAAAATCCTCTGTTTAGCATTTAAATCCCTTCACAACTCAGCCCTTTCCTACCTTTCCAATCTTATATTTTACTCCCCTCTACAAACTCTAGGGTCCAATGATATTAGTCTACTTATTGTTCTTCTAGATTCATTTTTATTCCATGCTCTTTTTACTGGCTGTACCCCATGCCTGGAATGCTTTTTTTCCTAGTACCTGCCATTTATAATATCGATATCTTGTATGTATATAGTTATTTGTATGTGGTCTCTTCTATTAGAATATGACCTCATTTAGAATATGAACTATGTTTTTGCTTTTTTTAATATCCCAATATTTAGTGCACATAATAGGTGCAACAAATGCTTTTTTTATTGAATGACTGATAAGCTCTCTATGCATTCCAAAGTTATAATTGGTTAATAAATTAATTCATCTTTTGGAAAAAGAGGTTTGAAGTTGGTGTTAAAAGAAGTATAGAGTTTAGATGTATTTGGAATTTAGATTGTAGTTTAGGCACAAATTAACTGAGGTAAGATTGAGGATGTTAAGTATGTTGGGGCTTGGAAAGGGCTACGGATAAACAGTGAAGAGATTATCATATCTAGAGCAGAATAGTAGAATAAGTTTTTGGATAGGTAAGATAAGGTCAATAGTATGGTGGCTCTACTGTGGTTTTTACAGAAGTATTTTTTTTTTAATTTTATTTTATTTTCAGTTCCAAATTTTCTTTCTCCTTCCATTTCCTTCTTTTCCCACTAAGATAACAAATACATTCTTTAATAGCTGGTATTAGGTGTAATACTCCATCTTCAGTCAGGAATCTATCCTCCTTATATTAAAACCCTTGTCTGAAGATTTAAAACCCATTCTCAGACCCATCTTCTTAGTCATCAATTTGCATTGCAAATTCATTTTTCTCTTCTGAATTCCTTGCCTTCAATGGGCTACAATGAGAAAAATGTAACCAATGCTACGTGGTTTTCTGTTTCTTCACCAAGATTTCATGCACTGTCATTCTTACATACTCTGTGGGCTAGCCCAACTGATCTCCATGTAAAATCTTAAACCTAACATTCTCTCTCCTATCTCTATGCCTTTGTACAGAATGCCTGGAATGTACTCCCTCCTCATTTCCATCTCTTTTAATTGCTAACTTTCTTCAAAGTTCAGTTCAACTGCTACCTCATTCATGAGTTTTTCTTAATCCCCCCAGATGTTAGTGTCTTCCCCACCAAAGTTACTGGGGTTTTGGGGGAGGATGTGTATATTTTACATATATGTATATATGTACATATTCTTTCAATTAATAGATTGTAAGCTTCTTAAGAAGTGGGACAGTTTTGTTTTTGTCTTCATATTCCAGGGACTATCACGATTCTTGATTATAGTAGCCACTTAATAAATTGCTTGTTGAGTGATTGACCTACCCTGAATTTGGATAAAATGACAAATCTGAATTGGAGGGAACTTCAAAGAAGGAGAGGTTGATAAGTGATGGTAGTAGGCGAAAATCGGGAAGTGGTTTTGAGGAGAAAGCATTGTTGTTATTCTTCATTTATATGTGTACATATTTCAAGGAGGAGAAGGTATGTCGTGTATCTTTAAAAATGAATCTAATATTAGAGAAGGTAGCAAGGGCTACAGAGATTTTGAAAAAAGTCAATTTTCTGTGACTGCAAAAAGAAGAAACTTGAGAAGAGGAGGCTTAATATAAACGACCTTTTGTAAGTAATAAAATAGAGATTCCATAGGGTAAATGGAAGGTGAGGAAAAGGAATGAGAAAGAGACATGGGAAAGATTAATCTGGCAAGAATAGGTATGAAGGACAGGAAAATACTATCAGAGGAGAGAATTTGTTGTTATTGTCAAAACAGTCTACAGCACTGAGTCAGAGATTTTGAGTGGAGGAGACTTTACTAGCCAAAAGATAGTTGTAGCTTCTCACACTCGCTTCAGTAGCAAGGGTAACTATATCCCAGGTTTCAGCCCAAAATTGAATATCATTTTCTGTGCAAAAGGTAGAAAATGGATATGAATGATATGGGACAGTGACAGTTGCCCTAGTGGCTAAGCAGCCTAATAGTAAGGGAAAGGAAAACGGATAGCAAGAGGAGTGTGTCTACATGCTTGAAGGGGAAGGGAAGGAAACAAGCATTTATTGAATTCTTACTGTATACCAGGTAGCATTCTAAGTGGCCAGGAAGAGAAAGCCAAATGGGAACTGTCTGGGAGATGTTTGGATATGGCTGGAGGTAAGTGATAATAAAATGAAGTCAGTGACCAGAAACCACAAGGTCTCTAGTGTACAAGGGGTTTGGTTGTGATAGAAAAAAAAAACAATAATAGACCAGTGGTTGAATTGGTGTCAGGAAAAAATCTATTTTGAATTTAGTTCAGAATGTATTTATTAGGTACTTACTATATATACTATGTTAGGGGCTAGGAAAGATTAAAAGCTCACGTAATACATAATAGCTGACTCCATGGAACTTCATGGAGTCTAATAAATCTAATAAGAGTTCTGAAAAATCTAATAATAAGTCTAATTAGGGTCTAATAATGCCAAATATACTGGTGATTATAATACAAAATAAGATAAAGAAAATATATAGCTGTTTATAATGGGAAAAAAGGAACCAAATATTCTAAAATCCTTTGTTAAAAGATCATTTGCTAATTTCAAAAGACGGGTTCAATTGCATTTTAAGGACAATAGAAATATTGTAGGATATCAGCCTCTAGTGGTTGTTTCAACTATTACAATTCTGCTGCTTCTGTATTCATTAAGTTGTATATAATATAAATTTTCACATGAGGGTAAATAAGGTTAAAAACATGTAAACTTTAAATGAGAGAAATATTTTATTTCTTCAATTATTATTAAACTTTATAAAACAAGTTTTTCAAAATTTATGACAGGTGATCTTCAGTTTCTATGCAATCTTGGACAAATCTTTCATCTTATCTGGGCCTTAGTTTCCTTATTTGTAAAATAAAGGAGCTATTAGGGGAAAAAACTTTCAAGCTGCTTTACTATCAATAAGGGGAATGAGGGATAGTCCCCAGTCTTTGGGCAGATAGCATGACATTAATAGAAGTCTGCAAATGCTCTTAATTGCTATTTTGATTCTGTTTTCTCTGTTTCTTCAAACTGATCTTCAGACTGGAGAAGGGAGATCAAAGTTCAATTTAATTCAACAAGCATTTATTAAGCACTTATCCTGTACAAGTTACCATTCTTCTGTATGTTTTGGGCACACAAAGAGAAAAACAAATCCTTGTCCTTAAGGAGCTTTTATTCTAATGGTGAGATGGGAGAGGATAGAGATCAATAAATACAAGAAAATTCAACATAAAGAAAAGTTCTTTCAAAAGAAGGAATTGACAACTAGGGGGATGGAGGATCAGGAAAAGCGTACTGTAAAGTGACATCTAAGCTGAGCTTTGAAGGAAGTTAGGGATTGTAAATGAACCAAATGAGGCAGGACTATTTTATACCTGAAAGACTACTATGCAATGATCTGGAGGTAAGAATATCTTAGAAGAGGAACAACTATTGGATCTTGCTAAGAGAGAAGTTAAGTTAAAATTGGTGAATGTATTAATAGGAGAGTACCTAGCATCTCCAAATGAATTTAACTCTCTTGTTCAATACAAATTAAATCTCAAAGCACTAAAAAAATTCTAATATTGTCCCACCAGACTGCCACTGAGAATCCGTGTGACAATGAAAAATACTTTTCCTCTCTGGCTTTCAGTTTCTCCATCTGTAAAATGATGGAAATGACCTAGATGAACTTAGGGATCCCTTCTAGCTCTAATAATCTGTGTAGATGATTTAGGAAAATTTGAAAATAGTTATTGTTCCTGAAAATAAGAAAAAAAGCAAATGTTCCATTTTTTCAAAAAGGATAAGAAAGGTAAATCATTCATTTAATTAAATAACATGCATCTTTTGAGTGGCTACTATATGCTTCAGAGGGATTCATAAAGGCACATTAGCTTCAGACCAATCAGAAGAATATTGGAATGGTTGAGGGGCTGAAGCAGGAACCATGAGTGGAAAGACGGGGATGGATGGAAGAGAAATAGATTGGATAAGGAGTGGAGATGAAGATGGTGTCAGAGCTGCAAACCTGTGTGACTAGAGAAATGGTGGTACCATCTGCAGAAACAGGCAAGTTGGAAAGAGTGATAGATTTAGGGGGCAAGACAATGAGTTGGGTTTGAGACAGATTTCATCTAATTTGAGATATCCAACAGGGGCAGCTAGGTGGCGCAATGGATAGAGCACTAGTCCTGAAGTCAGGAGGACCTGTGTTCAGATTTGTCTCAGATACTTAACACTTCCTAGATGTGTGATGCTGGGCAAGTCACTTAATCCAATGGCCTCATCCAAAGAGAGAGAGAGAGAAAGAGAGAGAGAAATATCCAACAGGCATTTATTTGGTGATAGGGCACTGGAAGTCAATCTCTAGGACTAGATATGGCTCTGGCAGCCATCTGCTTAGGGATAGTAATTGGTAGCTGATGACAATCTAGACAAAAAAATCAAGAACAATTAGAAGGTGAATCAAGAGAGAATAGTATCAGAAACTTAGGCAGGAGAGAATATTTAGGAGAAGGTAGTTAGGTGTCAAATACTGCTGGGAGGATCAAGGAGGATAAGGACTGAGATCACTGGGCTAAGAAATGAAGAGATCATCAGTAACTTTGGAGAAAACGGGTCTAGATTAGAAGCCCTACTATAAGGGGCTGAGAAGTGACAAGAGAGAAAGTGGAGGAGGTGAGCATAGATATCTTTTCTGGGAGTTTTACTCTGAAAGGAAGAGAGTAATAGGATGATAACCTAAGTAGGGTGGGAAGGCCTAGGGACATTTTTTTAAAAGGATGGGATTTAATATGAGTCAAAAGTGTGATGGGACTACCAGGAAAACAAATTCAATCTTAGATTGAAAGAAGCATTGTGAACTGAACAAGGGTGGTTATTAATGAGACCACATAGCATTATGCTATGTTGTACGAACCATATTTTACAAAAGACAGTGTTAAACTGAAATGCATCCAGAGGAGGGAGAACAGGAAAGTAGGGGAATTTGAAATCAAGTCATATGAAAAATGCTTGAAGGAACTGGGTGTCTTTAGCATGGATAAATGAGGCCATGGTGAGGATATAATAGCTATTTTTAGGTTTGTTGTATTGTTTAGTTCATTGTCTTTTGCAATCATGTCTGACTCTTCATGACCCCATTTTAAGTTTTCTTGGCAAACAAACTGGTTTGCCATTACCTTCTCCAGCTCATTTTACAGATGAGGAAACTGAAGCAAACAGAGTTAAGTGACTTGCTCAGGGTCACATAGCCAGGAAATACATGAGAATATATTTGAAGTAAATATCCAGGCAGCCTGGTGTTTTATATACTATACCTTCTAACTGGCCATGTTTATAGGGTGACACAATTTCAATTATTATAATGAACAACTTGAATTCTTCAAAATGGCTGCCTCATAAGGTATTGAATTTATTGTTAGGGAATTCAAAGCTCAGATAAATTAGATTTAGTTTGACTTGGGGTCATACTAAATGACTGATAATGTCCCTTCCCTCTCCAAGAATTAATGAATTTTGAGAGGGCCTAAAAGCTACATTCAGCACAAACCTAGAGGTACATATACAAGAAATGAGAATTTCTTCTCATAGATACCCCCCATCCCTCAACAATTTCACACAAGAAAAAAATCAGGCTAAAATAAATATGGAGGGAGGCTGGAGGGATGAAAAATGAAATAGGTTAGTTAGTACCATCTGTTTAGCTTTAATGATAATGAAGGAAGATATGAGGTAATTATATGTATATGAATTTTTTTTAAGCATCAGCTAATTTACCTTGTTCTTGGTATTCCTTCCTGTCCCTCCATCTCAATAGCTACTTCCCTGCCTCACTTGCCAGTCAATTATTTGTTTTCTTGTTACAAGAAGAAGACTGGGGAGGAAGGAATGAGGGAAAGATGCATTATAGAATCACCTAATTACAGGATGCTGGAGTTCCTATGCTCAGTAGCAAAATAAATGCTTCTATAGTGTTTGAACTCATTACTGATATTAGGCAAAATAATCAAACAAGTGAAATTTCTCTTCAAGCAACTAGTCTTCCTTAGCTGGAGCCTTTCTCCAGCTTTGTGAAGTCTTCTCCATATCTATTGACAAATGTCTTCTATCTTTCCTTCCTATGTTAATCCTATAACAATCTTCTCTCTAGAGAGGAATTTATAAACTAATTCAAATTAAGATGCAAAAGACCTATAAAGTTTAATGAGTCCAAGGATTTATATTCTAATTCAGGGAATAGGATTAAACATCTAATTTGGAAATTTAGCTAGAAATCAATTGGGTAAAGGAAACATTTGGGCTAAAAAGGGATTTTGAGCAACCTGAAATCCCACTACTTGCCCTTCTACCTTATTGTCCTTTATCTTAGAGACTTCTTCAAAAATTTACTGCTTCTCTGTAATGCTGGAGAAACTGAGGCAAGACAGAGATTAGGTTTTTAATCATTTTAATAGTGGAGAATTTGGGCTAGCTGCTCAGACATCATGTTTGAAAGATTTCCGACTCCCCTAGTTGGCTGAATGGGATTCTTGTCTCAAAGCATCCAGCTGCAAGCAATTAATTCCAGAGACTTTTATAGGGTTCCAGCTATCAGGGAAACAAAATCAAGGGGGGCAGAACACTGGATAAGTGGACAAGACATAATTCCAGGTCTGATAGGATGGGGGTCAAGAAGGTCTGGAGTAGGAGACAAGAGTCTGAGGGGCAAATCCCAGTAGGCATTTGAGATAAGCCATCTGGAGTTTTATGACTCACTGGAATGTGAGAGTGACCAGAACTTCGAAACCTCAATTCTCTCAATCCCAATGGGGCAAGGAAGGGGGTGGCCACAATTCCACTCAGGGCATAATAATTCAGGGAAACTGAGGCATTACATTCCACATTCTCTCTAGTGGGTATTCAAATCATTGAATTATCTTGGAGGGTCTCAGTACAGAAACCCTCCAAGTCGAGTGCTTCTCAACTGTTGGGATTGGGACACCAATATATTTTCATATGCTGCTCTTTTATTTTTTGCTCTGACTAGATTTTATTCTACAAAAATGCTGTCAACATTGCTTATTGCCATATCTTTCTCTAGCTCTCTTTCTTTGACTTCTTTAATTTCTCTAGAGTGTTGACTTAGAACTTTCTTCTTTTCTTCATCAGAATCACTTCCTCCCTCCCAAAGGTCTATTTTCTCTAATCCCCATCTTTATCAATGTGTAATAAGATTAGCTCCATCCATTCTTGGTCTAATTTAGAAATGATGGTATAAATAAAACAAATACTAATTAAATTGATAAACCAAATATGGGAAACAAGTCTTCAATCCTGAAATCCATGATTTTGAGCGATCCTACCTGGAGCAGATAAGTAAAAATAAAATTAGAAAAGATGCAAGTCTCTCCCTGATAACCCCAGAGTTGTTAACCCAATTCCTTGTTTAGGGCAGTACAGAGGCCTCCCCATTACAAGAATGGTGTGTCAGGTCCTCTGCAGTTCTGGAGCACCCCCTCAGCCAGGGAATACAGTGTGAGATGGATAACTGAATGTGAGTTAAGTCTGCAGTCATTTGTGCATTTAACTCAAGCTCTGCTTATATAGGGAGCAGTAGTGCTCAAGGCAGTTGTGCTAGCCCTTTTAGGGGGGGCACTGTATAGCTGTCCAAAGGATTGCAAGGGGGAAAGGTGGAACCTGAAATGGCTCAATCTGTCAAGAACAGGCAGGCTAGGGAACTCTGCTTCTAGGATACAGAAAGGATCCGGATTACTGAGCAGTGTGGGAGTATGCACACTTACTTAGTCAGACTATCCAGTTAGGCAAACCATGAACTTTCAGAGGCCTTGATACCAAATTGCAACGTCCTTCAAGGATGCTGAAATACTAATTAAGGAACTGGGATTATAGAACTGGAGGAGTGGATCAGAGAGACTGTCATTCACAAGACAGGTGCCTGTACCTTGGACATTTCCAAGGATGATTACTGGTTGTTCTCAAGAACAGGTAACAGAAACTGATTACAGAAACTGAATCTGCCACGGAAGTCCCAACAGAATAAGGAGGTTCAAAGTTAAAGCAGAGCCAGCAATCAAGGCCCAGCTGGAGGTATAAATAATAAACTAAGCAAGGAGTAAAGATGAAAAAAAGGACTGTGCTGGGAGGGCTTCCAATTTGAACTGGTAGGTTAGGAGGGGCAGTAGTGTCTGGGGAACCTGCTGCCTGAAGTTTAACTTTTGTCAAATCCACTTCCCACCTCTCCCTCAGCTGCTGTTCCTTTAATTTAATCCCTAGGTGAGTTGTTTGATGAAGGTGTTTTTCCCATTCTTTCCAGTGCTTTTGGAAAAATCCACCAGCTTTCCTGGTCCCTTATCTCTCATCCTTCTCTTTTGTTTTATCCCGGTAATCATCCAAGGGGAAGA